>NQII01005416.1:0-35458 GCA_002778355.1 Clitarchus hookeri
TTAAATATAGGATGGCTCTAAATATATCACTTTATAAAAATAGTAATAACATTGCTTTACACATTAGGTCATGCATTCACGTACTTGCATTTAGTTTTTATTCTTATGATTTTTTTGGTGCACCTTACAAACTTTTCAGTCATATTTGTGATGTGTTTTGTATTACTTCCAAAAGAGTTTGCTGATGGCACGTTAGTCAGATGTTCACTGCCATTTTATGGCTATAAAAGCTGTGTCATTGCGTTTGGTCTTACCGCAGTTTAAATTCAAACAATTCTTCTACGATCGTGTGCCCCCCTGAGTTGGTCTCCAGACAGTGAAAGAGAAATCTGCAAGTTCATGTCGCGTTACTTACTCGTGTTTACGAACATGAAAATATTCTTCGAGAAACGATAATATTTGGCATACATGAAATTAAATGCCTCATTTTAGAGTATAATAACAATGTTTTCAATTCTAAGTGCATTCTATTACATTTTTATATTACACTTAATAATTAAGTGCAGCTCATTACAGTAATAGTACGACTTGTAGCGCCGTATGGTTTCAGTGTTGTTTTAGTTCATATACATTTCCGAGACTGATATTTGTAACTCATCCCACGCTCTTCTTGAAGACCCGCAACAGTGTAAATTGCATTNTCCGAGACTGATATTTGTAACTCATCCCACGCTCTTCTTGAAGACCCGCAACAGTGTAAATTGCATTTAGTGGTACGTACATTTGAAACAGTTGCTTGGAGGCTGTTCTTCTGTTGGCCAAACCACGCCACACGTTGACTTGTATAAGGCGGAGAAAAATTGCATTATAAAACTCTCTTATAGTGTATAGATTTAAAATAAGAAATCGTGTTTACTATTTGCTACATCTCTTTCTTCCGTCACGCAATCTAAGACTGTGGTATTGCGGTAGTGCTGTGATCAGACAAATCCCATCACCGCACTGTGAACCGGGTCACATTCCCGGTGGAGCCGCTTCCGTGTGTTACATGCGGGATAAGTGGTGGACGTTATTTACTATTATAATTAAAAATTGTATACATTCTCTATGACGCGCACTGTAATTAACCACGGATTCCCAGATTTTCGATACCAAAATGTTGAGCATAAAAAAAATTCCGAATACGGGTATAAACGACGTAATTTCACTAATTATCGACAGATATGTCCATAACGCTTTCATAAGAGAATGTTTAGATGTAGTAGGGTAAAGCCGACTTTGGCACAGGTATCATGCATCAGGATTTAAGATTCGCCAGCTGCTGCGGTTGTCGAGGCGGCTTGGGACGGCCATGTTGTGATGACTTCCGACCACCATAATGAATTTTGGTGACTTTGACCATGACATATGGCCTTAATCTTAACCATAAACACCAAAAAATTAAAAATCGCAATAATCTTAAAAAAAAATCATATATGTAACAACATATAATATTAGCTATAAAAGTGGCATTCCAAAACACCTGCCAAGAAACGGAGAGCAGGGAGCCATAGACAGCATGACACATCATGTTTTTCCCAAATAATTTCCCGAATTTCCCAAATAATGTTATTGTTTTCTCTTTTTTCCTTTTTTTCTCTCAAAATATTCCTTTTCCCCCAAAATGTCTCTTTTTCCCCTAAAATTTTCTGGATTCCCCCAAAAGATTTCCTTACACATGCATCCCAGCGCAGGACGCGAGGCTTTCGTCGCCGATTGACAAAGATTTTGGAAAAAATTGTTTTGTAAAAAATTATTTTAAATTCTTGTTTAAATTTTTATTTAAAAAATTAAAAATAGTTTTTTTTAAATTTAATAGCATACAACCCAGGGAGTCAACGTAAGGTTCAAAGAATCGTGTCTGTAAGTTAATGTCATTACACGAAGCTCTCGTACTGGCTGCATTTAAAGTCAATAGTAAGGTTCAAAGTTTCGTGTGTAAATTAATGACATCACATTAAGCTCTCGTATCTGCAGCATTGAGGTTCGATGCCAGCTGCTTTCTTATTACATGATGTAAAATATTCGTGACCCTAATTTCCGAATCATATAAGATAAAGTCACCAAATTTGTAACGTAAGAATCACCCCCGAAAGCGAAAATTATCACAGTAATTTAAGCCGTATGCGAACTTATAATCATAGTTGACCATTATTCCCGAACAGTTTAAGGTACAACCGTCAAATCCATAACATAGACATCGCCTCCGACAAGGAAAATTAACAAATGGTCATTTAAGTACTATGCGAACTTATAAACATAGTTGGTCGTAATTGCCAACCCATCTAATATATAGGGGTCAAATTTGTAACATGCACATCACCCCCGACTCCGAAAATTACCACAGATTCATTTAAGCCCTATGCGAACTTATAAGCATAGTTGACCATAATTCCCTAACTATTTAAGGTACAAACGTCAAATTCATAACTTAGACATCGCCTTCGAAAAGGAAAAAGTAACGAATGGTCATTTAAGCCCTATGCGAACTAATAAACATAGTTGGCCGTAATTTCCAACCCATTTAAGATGTAGTCGTCATATTTGTAACATACACATAATCTCTGACATCAGGGTGACGGTCAGCATCGTGCGGCCGGACCTGGGTGACGGCGAGCGTAGTCGGCGTCGTACAGCCGGACCTGGGTGACAGCAATAGGGGTCGAAGTCGTGCGGCTGAACCTCGTTGACGGCAGGCATCGCTGAAAAAAATTAGTAACTATAGTCCTACCCAAATGATTAACAACCCCAGGACCAGGAGGGTTATTTCAGAGTCTCCCCAACCATACACAACGATAAAGGAACCTAACACGTTACTCAAAGCTCTCGAAAGTGTCTCATCATCGGCAACCTATCATAAAGAACGATACCATGCACAACGATAAAGGAGCCTAACACGTTATGCGAGGTCAAAGTCCGAAAGAGAATTAATAGTTTTGTATAGCTCCAAGGCTCGAACCCAGTTACCTACTCATCAAGGAAGAACATACACGCAGGCATGTACCGTGAACTTCTGTGAAGAGTGACGGGAAAGTCTAGCTGCTTATTATGCGAAGACTTCAATCACTCAGTCGAAAGACTAAAATATATATGAAAGCATATACGTAAATAAAATTTAGGATGAATCACTTAAAACAATTTAAGATATGTAAAAACCATAAAAATACATACAAATGTGGTACATACATGTGACACATACTCGTGATAACTGTAAATAATACGTATATGATAATATAAACGATCATCGTCAGTCCTACACAAGGGTCGGCAGCTCAAGTTATCGCTAACATGGGTAGCACTTAACAACCAGACATAGAATAAAAAATGTATACTAGCTATCACAAAAGTTAATGTAACGTTTCATTAAACGACTTGTAAAGGTTGTGTCCCTTTGCTTGCTACTAAACACAGTGTATGTAAACCAGTAGTAATGAAAGAGTCTATTTCACCGATATATTGATGATTATATGTTTTAAAAATGTAAAGATAAATAGTTATAAACTCCCACCGACCGATGCATATTGCAAATGCAACTAACACTATACATTAAGTTAGACCGAAAAAAATATACTCTCGAAATGCTGATTCTAGGAGGCATAAAAATTAAATATAAGTAGTTATAATCACCTACCAACAAGTATTGTACAAGTGACGAGTACTATACAGCACATCCCGCGATGCTAGACAACACTGTGCGTCTGGCTAGCGTGGTAGCCTTGGTTAGTACAGCAAAATAAATTGTAAAACTATCTTTCTCACATACATCCTACGTCCGAGCTGTGCTGCAGGCACACACAAATTCAACCAAGCAACGAACAACATATGTAACTTTAGACTAAAGTAAAATGCTATGACAGAGTCGTGAAGTATGGAGAACGATAAGGTCATCACTACCACATACCATCCCAAACAGATATAAAAAATATAAAAAATGTAAAGTAAACAAGTTATAAGCACCTACCAACCAACCAGCACATATTGCACAAGTGTCAGATACTCTAAGAGACTTTAGATAGTACGAGACAATACCAGACCATCCTAGTCAGTACAGCAGTCATTCCACCTTGGTTTTCTCATATTCCTTTTAACAACCTTTTACCTGGCACCCTGACGGAGACATGTCTCATGCTCTACCATTCCACTTCGGTTTTCTCATATTCCATCCAGCATCCTTTCACCTGACATCCTAGTGGTGACAAGTCCCATGCTCGTCGAGCAAGACAGTGTTTGAGAAAAAAATGTCTTCTTACAGTAACGAAACAAATAACTTTCCTGGTTATTTTTCATCAACGAAGATGAAGAGCACGTTTACCTTAGCCACTGTTCACTTGTCGAAGTCAGAATAGCAACTGATACAGACAGAATGATAACAATTACTATATACTCTAGAGAGAGAGAGACAGTCGTCGTCGTGTATGTAGGGTGAGAGAAGAATCACAGCAACTAGGCGAGTCATACACACAGACTACAAGTAACATGTATGCACACACGCACGCGGCCTACATGCTGGAATAATTATGTTTAATGAGACTGTAAGACTCGTCCCTCACATATGTTAGAGAAAGGTAAAATATTTAAATTATTATTATTACTTCAGTGTCATTCATTTATCATAACCATGTTAATTTTAGGTTCACTTCCATCACTAGGAAAATAAAATTAGCTGATTTAGCCAAAGTACGAAAGAGAATTAATAGTTTATATAGTTTCAAGACTCAAACTCAGTTCCCCATCGAAGGATACTTGAGACGATGACCATTTTGGATAGCTACATATTATTACTATTTTAGCATCATTCATTTATCATATCGATGCTAATATTAGGTTCACCTCCATCACTAGGAAAAGAAAATTACCAGATTTTGTCAAAGTCCAAAAGATAATTACTATTTTGTATAGTTCCAAGGCAAGAACTCAGTTCTCTATCGTAGGATTCTTGAGATGAGAGCCATATTCGATGATGTCATATGATAATTTTAACGTTATTAATTTATCATAACCATGCTTGTCGAAAGATTCTTGAGACGACAGCCATCTTGGATATCGTAACAGTATTATTATTTTAGCATTAGTCATAACCATGCTAATGCTGACTGCTCCCTGCTGACTCCTCCCTGCTGTTGACTCCTTTACATTATGCCAACCTTTATGTTATGCTGTGCTTGTTGTTGAAGTGCACTGCAGCGACCTTTATGTTATGCCGCACGCGTCGTTAAAGTGCACGGCGACATTCTTTATGTTACACCATGTGCCACGGCGACGTCCTTCATGTTATGCCTCGAGTCACAGCAACATCCTTTATATTATGTCAAGTGCCACAGCGACATTCTTTATGTTATGCCATGCATGCCGTTCTATTGTTAGGCAGTGTCCTTTATGTTATGCTACATGCTTCGTCGTAGTGTTCGGCATCATCGTTTATGTTAGGCCACACGACTTGTTGAAGTGTTCGGCGCCAACCTTTATGTTATGCTGTACGCATCGTTGAAGTGTTCGGCAGCGTCATTTATGTTATGATGCGCGCTTTGTCGTAGTGTCCGAGATACTTTCGGAGCCTCGAGTAACATGTTAAGCTCCTTTATCGTTGTGCATGGTATCGCTCTTTATAACAGGCTGTTGGTCATGAGACACTTGCGAGAGCCTTGAGTAACATGTTAGGCTCCTTTATCATTATGTATGGTTGGAAAGACTCTGAAATAACCCTCCTGGTCCTGTTGTTGTTAATCATTTGGGTGGGACCAGAGTAACTAATTTTTTTCAGCGACACCTGCCATCAACGATGTTCAGCCACACGACGTCGACCCCTATTGTTGTCACCCAGGTCCGGCCGCAAAACACCGAACATCACCCTCGTCTAGCTGCACAATACCAACCTCCTACCATCACCCTGGTATGGCTGCACGACATCGAGCGCTGTCTGCTGTCACCCAGGTCCGGCCGCACGACATCAACCTCCTGCCACCACCATGGTCACACAATGCCGACCTCCTGATGTCACCCAGTTCACATAGGGCTTAAATGACCATATGTTAATTTTCCTTGTCGGGGGCGATGTCTATGTTATGAATTTGACAGTTGTACCTTGAACTGTTCGGGAATTATAACCATCTATGCTTATAAGTTCGCATAGGGCTTAAATGACTGTTATAAGTTTCGGTGTCGGGGGTGATGCATATGTTACAAATTTGGTGACTATATCATATACGATTCGGAAATTAGGGCCACGAATATTTGACATCATGCAATAAGTAAGCAGCTGGCATCGAACTTCAATGCAGCCAGTNTGCCGGTACGAGAACTTCGTGTAAAAGTCATTAACTTACACACGAAACTTGGAACCTTACGTTCGACATTAAATACAGCCAGTACGAGAACTTCGTGCGATGACATTGACTTACACACACGAAACTTTGAAACTTAAGTTGAATCTCTGGGNATCGAGCGCTGTCTGCTGTCACCCAGGTCCGGCCGCACGACATCAACCTCCTGCCACCACCATGGTCACACAATGCCGACCTCCTGATGTCACCCAGTTCACATAGGGCTTAAATGACCATATGTTAATTTTCCTTGTCGGGGGCGATGTCTATGTTATGAATTTGACAGTTGTACCTTGAACTGTTCGGGAATTATAACCATCTATGCTTATAAGTTCGCATAGGACTTAAATGACTGTTATAAGTTTCGGTGTCGGGGGTGATGCATATGTTACAAATTTGGTGACTATATCATATACGATTCGGAAATTAGGGCCACGAATATTTGACATCATGCAATAAGTAAGCAGCTGGCATCGAACTTCAATGCAGCCGGTACGAGAACTTCGTGTGATGACATTGACTTACACACACGAAACTTTGAAACTTAAGTTGAATCTCTGGGTTGTATGCTATTAAATTTAAAAAAATTGTTTAATAAAATGTTTAGTAAAAATTTAAAATAAATTTTTACAAACAACTTTTTTCGAAACCTTCGTGGGCCTCGCGTTGTCAATTGGCAACGAGACACTCACGTCCAGCGCTGGGATGCATGTGTGAGAAAATTTTTTGGGAGAATCCTGGAAATTTTAGGGAAAAAAGGGAAATTAAGTGGAAAAAGGGATATTTTGAGAGAGAAACGGGAGAAAAGAGAAAACAATAAAATTTCTTGGGTAAATTCGAGAATTTTTTTCTGAAAGGCGTGCTGTGTCATACTATCTATGGTGAGATCAACAGGAATAAAGAAAAAAACTACGACATTTTTTGGAGAATTTCGGGAAATATTTACGGAAAGACGTGTTGTGTCATAATATCTATGGCATTGTAGCGGGCGTCTCTGTTGGGCGCCGCCTGCGACTGTGTGTGAAAAGAGAAAACCATTACATTTTTTGGTAAAATTCGAGACATTTTTTTGGGGAAAAAGGGAAATTTTTGGGTGGAAAACGGAATATTTCGAGAGAAAAAAAGGAAAAAAGAGAAAACAATAATATTATTTGGGAAATTCGGGAAATTATTTGGGAAAAACATGATGTGTCATGCTGTCTATGGCTCCCTGCTCCCCGTTTCTTGGCAGGTGCTTTGGAATGCCCCTTTTATAGCTACTATTATATGTTGTTACATATATGATTTTTTTTTAAGATTATTGCGATTTTTAATTTTTTGGTGTTTATGGTTAAGATTAAGGCCATATGTCATGGTCAAAGTCACCAAAATTCATTATGGTGGTCGGGTGCCATCACAACATGGCCGTCCCAAGCCGCCTCGACAACCGAGGCAGCTGGCGAATCTTAAATCCTGATGCATGATACCTGTACCAAAGTCGGCTTTACCATACTACATCTAAACATTCTCTCATGAAAGCGTTATGGACATATATGTCGATATTTAGTGAAATTACGTCGTTTATACCCGTATTCGGAATTTTTTTTATGCTCAACATTTTGGTATCGAAAATCTGGGAATCCGTGGTTAATTACAGTGCACGTCATAGAGAATGTATACAATTTTTAATTATAATAATAAGTAACGTCCACCACTTATCCCGCATGTAACACACGGAAGCGGCTCCACCGGGAATGTGACCCGGTTCACAGTGCGGTGATGGGATTTGTCTGATCACAGCACTACCGCAATACCACAGTCTTAGATTGCGTGACGGAAGAGAGAGATGTAGCAAATAGTAAACACGATTTCTTGATTTAAATCTATACACTTTTAGAGAGTTTTATAATTTAATTTTTCTCCGCCTTATCCACATCAACGTGTCGCGTGTTTTGGTCAACAGAAGAACAGCCTCCAAGCAACTGTTTCAAATGTACGTACCACTAAATGCAATTTACACTGTTGTGGGTCTTCAAGAAGAGCGTGGGATGAGTTACAAATATCAGTCTCGGAAATGTATATTAACTAAAACAACACTGAAACCATACGGCGCTACAAGTCGTACTATTACTGTAATGAGCTGCACTTAATTATTAAGTGTAATATAAAAATGTAATAGAATGCACTTAGAATTGAAAACATTGTTATTATACTCTAAAATGAGGCATTTAATTTCATGTATGCCAAATATTATCGTTTCTCGAAGAATATTTTCATGTTCGTAAACACGAGTAAGTAACGCGACATGAACTTGCAGATTTCTCTTTCACTGTCTGGAGACCAACTCAGGGGGGCACACGATCGTAGAAGAATTGTTTGGATTTAAACTGCGGTAAGACCAAACGCAATGACTCAGCTTTTATAGCCATTAAATGGCAGTGAACATCTGACTAACGTGCCATCAGCAAACTCTTTTGGAAGTAATACAAAACACATCACAAATATGACTGAAAAGTTTGTAAGGTGCACCAAAAAAATCATAAGAATAAAAACTAAATGCAAGTACGTGAATGCATGACCTAATGTGTAAAGNAATCATAAGAATAAAAACTAAATACAAGTACGTGAGTGCATGACCTAATGTGTAAAGCAATGTTATTACTATTTTTATAAAGTGATATATTTAGAGCCATCCTATATTTAAACAGCATAATCCAATACACCATGTAACGATAGAAAACGTGTTAAAATACCATTATCCACTTTGCTGTTACTTCCTGCATTACAAAAACTCGGAAGCATGTAGTTACTTGTTTCTTCGTATGTTGTTTTGCTTTGAATGTTTGCATGCTTGTTTTGGTTTTTTGGTTTGTGTACAAACTCATATATGCACGTGTGTACGGTCATGCGAATGTACTTAGATAGGGATAGAAGTATGTATTATTGTGCATAGGCATAAAAGTACGTATGTATGTACATCCACACATATTGAAACAAATATATGTATGTAAATACGTAAGTGCGTGAGTACTGTACGCATGTGTATACTTATGTATGAAAAATTTATGTAAGCACGTATATATGTTCTGTTATTGTACAATAANGCGTATGTACTTAGATAGGGATAGAAGTATGTATTATTGTGCATAGGCATAAAAGTACGTATGTATGTACATCCACACATATTGAAACAAATATATGTATGTAAATACGTAAGTGCGTGTGTACTGTACGCATGTGTATACTTATGTATGAAAAATTTATGTAAGCACGTATATATGTTCTGTTATTGTACAATAANGTACTGTACGCATGTGTATACTTATGTATGAAAAATTTATGTAAGCACGTATATATGTTCTGTTATTGTACAATAACTATGGGGCCGCGGTGGCTGAGCTGTTATCCTGCTCGCCTCCTACCAATGAGGACCGGGTCACTCTTGGATTATCGCTAGTGGGAATAGTGCCGGACGATGCCGCGGGTCGGCGGGTTTTCTCGGGATCTGTCGTTTCCCCCACCCTTGCATTCCAGCGCTGCTCTATCCTCATCTCGCTCCATCTCATCCATCCCGCTGAAGGCAATGGCAAACCACTACGATATCATCCTGCCTAACTGCCTTGGTCGTGACGCTGCCTACATTCTCGCGTTGTGTACATGCTTACAACCAACCTACGAGTTGTTAACCTCCGCACACAAAAGGTATTATTTAAAGAGGGTGGGTTTTTTTTTNATGCTTACAACCAACCTACGAGTTGTTAACCTCCGCACACAAAAGGTATTATTTAAAGAGGGTGGGTTTTTTTTTTCAATTAATTGCAGTCGACTATTTAAATATCACTTTTCTTAATAGTATGTTGTTTACCATTCTCTCTCATTTATACAAAGTAAATAATTTTCAGATTTTAATGAAAGTTACAAATGTTTGTATAATTTTGCAAAGCTTGATTTTGACCCTTAGTAGTGTATACCTTAAAATAATTTTAAAAAAACTTTGTTAAATTTGCGTGGATTGTATGGTTCTAATACTCACATATATTCTTCAAATAAAACATCTGGTGCCCGAAAGTAGTACTCCCTATTAGTGTCTATAGATCTCTGTAGTATTTTCCTGGATCTTTGAATGCAAAATGTTGGTTGCATTGTTTGCTAGTTTGTAAAAAGTTACATGTCTGACGTAATTAACTGCTTAGCACACCGGGTAACCCCAAAAACCAAACTTACAGTTTGAGTCTTCTCTTAAGAATGATGTAATACACTGGAGAGCCAATAGAACTGGTATATGCGTGCGTATGCAAATTACAAGAGGTATGGAACCAATCAGAGTAACGTGATGTGGTCGGCAGCGCCTATATAAGACAACAAGTTTTTGGCAGGTGTACCAGATTTTTGTCTCTTCAGTGTATTTTACTACGCCCACAAAACACTCATTGTTATTGTTTTGCGCTATGGAAGAGATAATATTGACACGCACTTACGACTAGACTATATCGCAGTGAGGGTTTACAACTTAACTGCTTCTGAAGTGGAAATATTATGCTGGTGCTTTGTGATATCGCGTTTGTTAAACCCAATTTTAAACTTGTTAGATACCAAAAAATTAATTATCTCATAATTCTACCAAACATGGTTCAACTTGCATGCATTGCATGAGATGACCTTTCACTCGAATAATAAAAATTTTAATGCTTTATATTTTTTTAATTATTTGATGTAAAGTGACGAATTTTTCTGTTTTGCTGCAACCATAATAATAAATACTAACTATGATAAACTAATGGAAAAACTTACGTTGGTAACAAATGCTGCCGGCTACCACTTAACATAACATATCTGCAGTCACCAAAACAACAATTCATGCATTTAAAAAAAATAAAACATGCAAAATTTATATTACATTTATAATTATTTCATATACAGATTGATTCACAGCACTCTTATCACCAATTTTTCTCGGAGACAAAACGACGCCAGGGGTTCGAGAAATATATGAAGCATCAATTGGTAGTAATTCCACTCCCCCGAACATACTGGCGGTAGGGGGACAGGGGTAAACTTCAAAATTGTAAATGGGAACAGGGAAAATGACGAAAAAGCCATTTGCATTCGGCTTCATGTCACAGGTTATTTTCGTAGGTTGCGATGACGAATTGATAAGTGTGGTATCTGATTCACCAGTCGAAGCTGTACTACAGCCAGTTTTCTCTGTAAACTGCCATCCAAACCGTAACACCGGACATGCTGACAAGAGCGTGGAACGAGTTTGATTAAGCCGTAGATGTCGTTCGGTCGCTCATGGTGGTCACATTGAACATTTATGAATGTATGGTATACAAACTTCACGGTTCCACGGTTCGTTTGATTAGCAATCAAGGTTGTAGGTTGTTTGGTTTTGATATTAAAGACATTCAAAGTTGGGGTATTCTTTTATACTCACTCTGTGTTTGCGGGACAATTACCGATGTCATTTTGTAAAGTTTCGGCGAGCATCACGACGGGGAAGCAGAAATGAGGATAGGAGNCATCACGACGGGGAAGCAGAAATGAGGACAGGAGGTGAACAAGAGAAAGCCAACTGCGGTGATGGAGGGAGATTTACTTTATTGAACAACACACAGAGTTAATGAAGGGTGAGGGCGGTCACCGCCAGCGGNATGCTTACAACCAACCTACGAGTTGTTAACCTCCGCACACAAAAGGTATTATTTAAAGAGGGTGGGTTTTTTTTTCAATTAATTGCAGTCGACTATTTAAATATCACTTCTCTTAATAGTATGTTATTTACCATTCTCTCTCATTTATACAAAGTAAATAATTTTCAGATTTTAATGAAAGTTACAAATGTTTGTATAATTTTGCAAAGCTTGATTTTTACCCTTAGAAGTGTATGTAAAACAATTACAACTAAAAAAAAAAAATCCTTTGCGTAATTTGCGTGGATTGCATGGTCTTAATACGCACATATAAACTTGAAATCAGACATCTGGTGCGCGAAAGCAGTACATCCTATTTTCGACTATAGATGCCTGTTGTCTTTCCCCGGAACTTTGAATGCTAAATGTTGGTAGCATTGTTTACTAGTTTCAAATAAGTTACATGTCTGACCTAATTAACTGCTTAGCACACAGGGTTACCGCAAGAAAACCAAACTGACAGTTTGAGTCTTCTCTTAGGCATGATGTAATATACTGGAGAGCCAAAAAAAACTGACATAGGCGTGCGTATGCAAATAACAAGAGGTATGGAACCAATGAGAGTAACGTGATGCGGTCGGCAGCGCCTATAAAAGACAACAAGCGTATGGCAATGTTGCTAGATCGGTTACTGCTGCTACAATGGCAGGTTATCAAGATTTAAGTGAGTTTGAACGTGGTGTTATAGTCGGCGCACGAGAAATGGGACATAGCATCTCAGAAGTAGCGAAATAATTTGAATTTTCACGTACGACTATTTCACGAGTGTACCGTGAATATCGGGAATCAGGTAAACCATCAAATCTTCGACATCACTGCGGCCGGAAAAATATAGTGAACGAACGGGACAAACGACGACTGACGAGAATCATTAAACGTGACGGACGTGCAACCCTTTCTCAAATTGGTGCAGATTTCAATGCTGGGGCATCATAAGTGCCAGCGTGCGAACTATTCAATGGACAATCATTCACATGGGCTTTCGGAGCCGAAGGTCCACTTGTGTACCGTTGTTGACTGCACGACACAAAGCTTTACGCCTCGCCTGGGCCCGCCAACACCGCCATTGGACTGTTGATGACTGGAAACACGTTGCCTGGTCTGACGAGTCTCGTTTCCAATTGTATCGGGCGGATGGACGTGTACGGGTATGGAGACATCCTCATGAATCCATGGACCCTACATGTCAACAGGGGACTGTTCAAGCTGGTGGAGGCTCTGTCATGGTATGGGGCGTGTGCAGTTGGCGTGAAATGGGACCCCTGAAACGTCTAGATACGACTCTGACAGGTGACATATATATAAGCATCCTGTCCGATCACCTGCACCCATTCATGTCCATTATGCAGTCTGACGGACGTGGAAAATTCCAGCAGGACAATGCGACACCCCACACGTCGAGAGTTGCTACTAAGTGGATCCACGAACACTCTTCTGACTTAAGACACCTTCTTTGGCCACCTATGTCACCAGACATGAACATAATGAGCATATCTGGGATGCCCTGCAACATGCTGTTCAGAAAAGATCTCTACCGCCTCTCACTCATATGGATTTGTGGACTGCCCTGCAGGATTCATGGTGTGAAATGCCTCCTGCATACCTTCAGACATTAGTTGAGTCCATGCCACATAGTCTTGCAGCATTTCTGCGTGCTCGCGGGGGCCCTAATTGATATTAAGAAGATTATACCGGTTTTTTTGGCTCTTCAGTGTATTTTACTATGCCCATAACACACTCATTGATATTGTTTTGCGCTATGGATGAGATAATAGTGACACACACCTACGAATAGACTATATCGCAGTGAGGTTTTACAACTTAAATGCTTCTAAAGTGGAAATATTTTTCTGGTGCTTTGTGATATAGGGATTATTAAACCAAAATTTAAGTTTGTTAGATACCAAAAAATTTATAATTTATAATTCTACCAAACATGGTTCAACATGTATACATTGCATGTGATGACATTTCACTCGAATAAAAAAATTTATGCATTATATATTTTTTTAATTATTTGATGTAAAGTGACAAATTTTTCTGTTTTACTTCAACCATAATAACAAATATTAAAAAGAACGTGGAACGAGTTTGATTATTGCATAGATTTCTTTCGGGTCGCTCATGGTGGTCACATTGAACAATTATGAATGTATGGTATACAAACTTCACGGTTCCATGGTTCATTTGATTGGTCAATCAAGGTTTTAGATATTTTGGTTTTGATATTATAGACCTTCAAAGTCGGGGTATTCTTTTATACTCACTCTGTATTCGCCTGACATTACAGATGTCATTTTGTAAAGTTTTGGCGGGCATCACGACGGGGAAGCAGAAATGAGGACAGGAGGTGAACAAGAGAAAGCCAACAGCGGTGATGGAGGGAGAGTTACTTTATTTAACAACACACAGAGTTAATGAAGGGTGAGGGCGGTCACCGCCAGCGGTGCGAGAAGACGACGCCGGCGCTGTGAGAGCGCTGTCCCCGCGCAGGTCCGTCGTAGACGCGCGTCCAGCGGNAGCGCTGTCCCCGCGCAGGTCCGTCGTAGACGCGCGTCCAGCGGCCTTGAGCGTCGACGTGCGTGTTGCCGTCGTTGCTGCGCCAGACGTTGCCGCGTCCCTGCGCGTCCACAACGGTGCCGACGCCGCGCTCCCGCGTCACTGACACATCCACGTTGTTGTTGGGCTGGCCACCAGGAGCGCCACCGCCAACGGTCGGAGCGCCCGGCTGCAGCGAGCGTCGTGCCCGCACTCTCCCCTGCGAACATTGTGCCAATTGTCACTACCACATACCAATAGTGACGTAGACTGACTTCTAGTAATCTGCGCATATCACCAACATGGACTCACCCTTCGATAGCACAGCTGTAGAAGTCACATTGTCAGCAGTGACGAACATGACTGTTTACATTTTCATTTTCAACACACCCACCATTGAAACTAGGTTAGATGAAGTGTAGAAACGTTTTTGTTNATGACTGTTTACATTTTCATTTTCAACAGACCCACCATTGAAACTAGGTTAGATGAAGTGTAGAAACGTTTTTGTTTTAATCTCAAACCATATCCACGTTGTTTTTGATAATGCTATTGGCAGAAAAGCTGTCTAATTTTGGGTAAAAGANTTTTAATCTCAAACCATATCCACGTTGTTTTTGATAATGCTATTGGCAGAAAAGCTGTCTAATTTTGGGTAAAAGAAAACACTTTATGCGCAGTTAACTTGCGGACACTACTCCATTTTCCCTCCATGGATAGTACACTCCTTACCCGGTAACTCCGCTCTTTACCAGCCAACCTTCGAAAAAATATATATCTACCGATATCTGCATGTATTTCAAAGCACACGCTGACTGACAATGATCTAGGAAACATAATTACGTTCGTTAACTTCGTATTAATTATGCGACATTTAAAATGTGTACATACTGAATTTACTTATTTTGGCATTTTTCTAATGTATTCAAAAGTTAAACAATGTAATGGTTTCACATAGTCGATGGCAATATAAATGTTGTGTATGGTGGAAGGATACAATAAGGGAGAAAAGTATATTATAAAGAGCATGTAATTTGGCAATAGTTGTTCGCCAACACTTCGACCTAACCATTGTATTACTAGAGGCGGGCCCTTCGCATTGCCTTTACGATTACCTGATCTCATTCCCTCTGAATTCTGCAATTGGCCCCACATCAAACATAGACACCGAGGTAGAGCGGACACACAGATGCGTCGTACAACTAAACATTCAATCTCACACCTGTAGTTATTGTCATTGGATGTGTGCGACGCAACATGCAGCAGCTTAGACCATGTGGCGAAATTTTTAACAGACGCTGTGNGTTATTGTCATTGGATGTGTGCGACGCAACATGCAGCAGCTTAGACCATGTGGCGAAATTTTTAACAGACGCTGTGAGCATGCTGCCTTCTGGTTATATGTGTACAACGAGAGCAGTAGAGGGCCCCGAGCTTGTGCTATATCTCGGATAATTGTCCGGAAGACTAAGTATCCATTCTTACTGCCACCGCCAATCATAGGTTGGACAGGTTTTCGTGAGACTCTAGGTTCCTGTATGCAGAAGGTTCTATTTGCACCTCTTTACTCTAGCCTGGTGTTTGGTTTAATTTGTTCGCTTACACCGCAATACATTAAATTGTTGTATGATAGTGCCTCATCATTGAGATTTTTTGCACACGATCCTTATATGGCAGTGAGATTACGAAATGAGTTAAAATTTTCGCTAGCCTTCTAAATGGTGCAAACTCAAAGAATTTTATCTTACCAAGAACTATTTCAAGTTATATATATCTATATATATATGTGCGTGTTATTTAACTACGGTAGTGTGTATCACGTAACCTGGTGAGGAAAGTATACAATCAGATTTAGTTCCGGGAAGGAGCAGCGATTATATATGCATGTAGGTGTACTCACCATGAGGAGATCGTAGGTCCTGGCGACGTCTGGCTGGCCGTACTCCGGAGCAAGGACGGCAACTGGTTCTTCAGGCAGAGTCGTCCACGGCCCCAGGAGCTGGTAGTGCGACACGGCACTGCAGAGCGCCAGACCTGCCATCAGCACGAGGATGGAGTGCTGCATCTTGGGAGGGTCACTGCACCTGCAACCACAGGTGTGGCGAGAGTTAGTCAGTCTTCTGTTGACGGGATGTCCTATTTCAAGGAGCCGTAANTGCACCTGCAACCACAGGTGTGGCGAGAGTTAGTCAGTCTTCTGTTGACGGGATGTCCTATTTCAAGGAGCCGTAAGTCAGCACCTTAAAGGGCAACCCCTAGTAAATAAACTGTTGGCACGTCAAGGTTACGTCTGTTATAAGGAAACATTGCGTCGGACGCTTCCGAAACANCCCTAGTAAATAAACTGTTGGCACGTCAAGGTTACGTCTGTTATAAGGAAACATTGCGTCGGACGCTTCCGAAACAGCTATATGCATTCCCGGGTCGCTGAATTTCTCGCAAATTATATCTGTAACAGTAAAGTAATATTGAATGCGATCTAAGCCAATAGACTACAGCTAAGCCACTTTGTACTTCTCTGCTTTACTTTCAGCAAATTGAGCAGGGAAGACCTACAAATGCTATTTTTGAACATTTANGCCACTTTGTACTTCTCTGCTTTACTTTCAGCAAATTGAGCAGGGAAGACCTACAAATGCTATTTTTGAACATTTAAATTTTTTCCTCCCTCTTTGAATATATTTAATAGGATAAAAATTAAAAAATATGACGGCTGTAAATAATGGTTTTTTATTTTTCTTGAAAAANTTTGAATATATTTAATAGGATAAAAATTAAAAAATATGACGGCTGTAAATAATGGTTTTTTATTTTTCTTGAAAAATGTCGTATTCCTTAATTATTAATTTACTGAGATGACCGTATAGTCGTAAACACTGATTTCACTGACAGTATTTTACTAATTTAACACGCNTTTGAATATATTTAATAGGATAAAAATTAAAAAATATGACGGCTGTAAATAATGGTTTTTTATTTTTCTTGAAAACGTCGTATTCCTAAATTATTAATTTGCTGAGATGACCGTATAGTCGTAAACACTGATTTCACTGACAGTATTTTACTAATTTAACACGCAGCGTGACCATGGCNTATTTCTTTCTCCCTCTTTGAAAACATTTAATATGATAAATTTAAAAAAAGTTACGGTTGTAAATTATTTTTTTTACTTTTCCTGGAAAAACGTTATATTCGTAAATTATTAATTTACTGAGATGACCGTATAGTCGTAAACACTGATTTCACTGACAGTATTTTACTAATTTAACACGCAGCGTGACCATGGCTAGCAAACATGTACAATATCTGTTGTGTTCCCTTCAACGAAGGTGTTTGCCCGTCTTCCTCTAGTGCTATGAAATCAGCAAATAAACAAAGAAATCCACACTAAGTGTTTTGGGCTTGTAAGCTACAGAGGAGAACAATGTGTTTTGACACTTTACCAATGAATGGTTTTCTCGATACCTCGACCCACCCCCTACCCAACCACAGCGGTCCTCAAGCTTATGCCTGAAACACCAATCTCCGCTCACCCTCAGGAAGACATTGGTGGGGGGAGGTGAGAGGTCTGCACCGTTTTGGCACTCGCCAGGTTACTCAACCGGCCTCTCTAAAGTGACTCGGGCTCGAATGAGTGGGTATTCTTTGGGTGCTTATTGCCCCCACCCTTACTTTCCTTTGCAGCTTCATATTCTCAAGAGAGAAGTATATGTTACAGCTCATAATTCCGTCACTCGGCCAGCGTTAGCAAACCTAAGAGTGCACTTATGCACATGCATTATTACGACATTATTTGTTTATATAACTTTTAATGACATGCAGGGTATGTAGATATGGCTCAACGTCTCGTCTACAGCTAAGTCATTAGAGACGGTGCAAGTTGCCCATAGTAGGTATCGCAACCATCCCAGCATTTGTCAGGAGTGATTTCGGGAAACCATGGAAAACCGAGATTAAAATTGCCAGATATGGAACCGAACCCATGTCTTCTCGAATGCACGTTTTAAGGTACCATGGCACCACCTCACTCGGTCAGGATATCTAACTTTCTTTAAGTACATTCATGTTTTTTATCCACGCGCATAGCTTTCTAATTTTTGTCAACGCGAACAGGAGGAGTTCTCATCTCATAACATTAGGAAATTCACGTAGAAGACTCGAGCAGTTGTTAAAAATGTTGCCGATTTAAAAAAATTCTTATGAAATAAATGCAAGCTATCTAGATGTAATTTAATAACTATCGAGAGGAATTGCTCAAGTACCATAATGATCATAGTTATAAATTTCAACCAATATCTCATTATTCACGATATTTCGAAGTTACTACAAGTGCTTGGTTTTTAGCTGCAGTTGCCAGAGATGATTTCTCAATATATCCAAAATATTCGTCGTTGAAATAAGTGAACTGCTGAGCCTAAACATTTTATGATACTTCTTACATTCTAATTTTCTTGAAACTTTTTATTTCACTCATTTTTTAGGCAGTCAGACTAAAGATTTTGTTAACAACCTCAATTATATTATTTTTCCAATCCCCGTTTATAGATACTTACTTATTCCTCGCACTGTGTGTAACAAACAGGTTGTCGGTGGTCGTAATGGCTAAGACTAAAGGCCGAGTCACATCAAAGTTAAGATAGGGCGCGTTACGTTAACGTTGCTTTATCTCTATGTAAATTTGTTTTTATAAAATCATAGCTGTGTTCACACTGAAGCTAAGAATGGCTTGTCTTTGATCAATTGTGTTGAATTGCTACTAAAGTAGACGCAGTTCTGCCAAATATGCTGTACGCTGTCTATTATAAGAAGGCTCGTGTATGTGTATGTACACACATACATACACATATGTAATGAATTTAAAGAAAGCAGTTGTTATAAAACTGAAACATAGCGTAATAGCCCCATTTCTCACCAAAATTGGGGCGTATTTGCGGCTGTAGATTTACTTCGAATCAGGAGTTTTTCAAATATCGAATTTCTTTTCGTTGGTTTATCATTGAAACAGCAGAAACGAAATTAAATCTACAACTTCAGTTGAAATAGTATGGCGTGACACAATATCAAGTCCAGATGGAAGTTGTGAAGAATGAAAACCAATAAAGAAATCAAAACACGAAAACAAAATTACTTTCCGAATATGATTGACTGCCACTATGTTACCTTTAGGTTATATTTAAGTTTGTTTAACTTCTCATATGGTAACTTTAACAAAGCGTAATTGTTAAATCAATATGAATACTGTGACGCGCTACACGTGGATCGTCCTTGACGCAGTCTCTGTCGACGAGGGGGCAGGGGCTGTGAATGACTCACGCCCAGACCTGCGTAGACCTCCGTAGGAACCAATGTAAGCGGTATTCACAATACAGCGACGCGACGCTGTGAGCATTAGCCAATCAGAGCGCTGTCGCCGGCGACGAGCGACACGAGCGTCGAAGGCAACGCAGACGTTGGTTTTGCCAACGACGGGCGTCGACAGAGAAGCTGGCGAGTTTTGTAAACATTAGAGCTTCTATCTTCGTATTGAAGATTAGCGATTATTCAAGATCATCAATAAACAGTATTAAACATAAACGCCATGTTATTTAAATAAATCTTACGTCGTGATGTTTGCATTCGTAAGATACGATCATTTTATAGGTTTATAATAAACGAAAAGCAATATCCGTTTTTATTTTATAAATTATATTATTAATTTTTTGTTTAAAATTTAGGGCCAACGTTTACAATAAATAAAATAAGAGGTACAAACTTGAAGTTTATATCATAAAAGAACAAAATGACACCAAAGGGCACACTTTGCATCTGTGACTGCCACCGACACTCTGTCGCTCAGTCGTCACACGCGCCACGTAGCTCTACTGTGAACATTACTTTACGAGCAACCGTGCGGCCAGTTATAGCAGATGCGAAGTAATAATAGCAGCAGAACTGTAGCGTCTAGCAGACAGCCCGAATGGCGGCAAGACAGGTATTTTCAGTGTGCTTGGCAGTGAAAGAACCGTATCTGGTATCGTTTTCAGCGACTTCTTGGATTAAATTTTGATTATTGGCCACAGATACAAAACAAATATTCAAGCATAAAAGGCTGCTGAATTCTAAAAACATAGTTTTATTTTTAATTACAACAAAAATGGCTAAAAAGTCTCCCATTTGGAGTGCGGAGAGGTGAACCATTAGTGTCGATAGTAAATCATAATGACAAGAATATTAATTGCAAAATAGAAGCAGTGGATTTATCCCTTCGAAATCACAAAATCGGTTATAATGTGTATGTACTCAAATCTGTCTTTTTAATATTTATTATTAATGAAGCATATTTTGCGTATCCTGTGGATATCACTTTTCTGCAAATGTATTATGTAAAATAAGATGAACTACGCAAATAATTTACGTATATCTGATATCAATTTCACAAACCAAATTTTCTGTTCTGTTATGACAATATCGATTTTGTTTTGAACCTAACTTTTCAATTCACCGAGACTTTACGTATTTAATTTTCCAGTAATATACTTTATATCTAAAATAAGTAATGGAGGCGTAAAAACGGAAAAGTATTGCAAAAAAAAAAACAATTTTAAAGTGTAACAAACAATTTTTAAAAATGTTCAATAGGTCTAAATGAAACTGTATTGGTTATTTGTAGCTATCTCCTTGCTCGTCAACGACGATGAGTGTGCATTACTGTTTGCCGTTATATATATATATATATATATATATATATATATATATATATATATATATGTGTGTGTGTGTGTGTGCGTTGGTGTGCGTGTGCGTGCGCACATTGAGAAATATAAGACAGGTAAAGTTAATATGCTGTAAGTTGGAATTGTTTTATTAGATATGCGTAAGTACTCAAATCTTGGTAAACGTCTCGATAAGTTCGGCGTTATATTTCTACAGGTTTTTGCTTCCCAGCTGCGTATTTTAGGACCTTTTGGGGGGGAAGGGGATTGTAATGAAGTATCCTTTGCATTCTACTGCGTATTTTTACATTTGGGCACTAAGTAGTATCGTATAATGTTCATTTTTCGCAATTAATTTTTTTTCTGCGACAAGTAATATGTATAAGGTAGAGCCAAGTGTTTATCATCATTACGCTAGTTCGGGAATCCGCCGCTAGGTGTATGTCTTTCGGCTTTGCAACTCTCATTGCCCGTCTTTAGTTGCCCGGCTCATAAGTAATGGAGAGCTGTGATAGTTCGCCATTGCCGCCAGCGATACGGAAGTGTCGGTTTTCCAAAGCGGGAGATCCCCTGCGTGGGAGGTGACAACGCTACCCGCGCTTCTCGGAGGCGAT
Organism: Clitarchus hookeri; assembly: GCA_002778355.1. Classification (NCBI taxonomy): domain Eukaryota; kingdom Metazoa; phylum Arthropoda; class Insecta; order Phasmatodea; family Phasmatidae; genus Clitarchus; species Clitarchus hookeri. The sequence goes on from NQII01005416.1 coordinate 21,816, forward strand.
CTCTACAAGTAGGTGCGGCGTGACACTGTACTGTTAGTGGCAAAAGCCCCAGAAATACTGCATAATTTGCTTTACCAATATTCGTGGTCTTATTTAACGAGCACTGCTCATTTGCCGAGCATCATATATGTATAACCTACTCACCTGTCTGTACTTTGAGCTATGGATTACGGCAATGAAGGGCATTTATTGATACGATGTAATCTCCAAAACTGATAAGTGAGTAATTAGTGTAGGCTATATTTTTTGTTTGTTTGATGTGAGATTATTTGATAACAGTTTAAAAAGCAAGTGAAATATTGGTTTTACGATGCGTTAAAAGTTTAAAAACATTATTAACCGCAACCAGTTCTGACTGGAAACTATTTTTATTTTTTTCGTAAAACAAATTATTTGTCTATAATTTAATACAACAGCAAAGACTTCAACAAACACAGGTACCAGAAAATATTATTTTTATTTGCTCCTAATGCATAAGGGTGTGTTTTAAAATTAATGTCATCCCAAAGCTTTTCATAATAATGAAACATAGTTTATTCCAAGACGTTATAATTGCATACAATAAATTTTAAGTTAAATATGTTTAGAAAACTTACAAATACTTAATTTGAGTAGGTTTACTCACCTTCAGTAGTTACAGATGAGATCCAAAGATCGAGTGTTTGATGCTGGAAGCTGCAGTGTATTTATATAGTTGCTAGACGACGTACAATCACTGTGATGAGACGACACAACACAGTTATTCCCCTATTTCTGTCAGCTAAAATTACGAGGAAGTTACTGAGAATAGTACGTGCCATGAAGTGCAATGCTACGGCGGNGTAGTTACAGATGAGATCCAAAGATCGAGTGTTTGATGCTGGAAGCTGCAGTGTATTTATATAGTTGCTAGACGAAAGAAATACTGTGTAGAAACGTACAATCACTGTGATAAGACGACACAACACAGTTATCCCCCTATTTCTGTCAGCTAAAATTACGAGGAAGTTACTGAGAATAGTACGTGCCATGAAGTGCAATGCTACGGCGGNCCCCTATTTCTGTCAGCTAAAATTACGAGGAAGTTACTGAGAATAGTACGTGCCATGAAGTGCAATGCTACGGCGGTGTAGATTAGACAAGGTCAAATGCCACAGCTGGAAATCCCTGCCGTCGCGCGGTATAGCCAATGACGCAACATGTTTGGGTACTAGTGACAAACGATAGAAGATAATACTTGATAGCTCGCCAATGGGCAACATGCAAATTTCGCAAATATTGTTGAAAATGGTACGTACACATTTGTATATGAGTATGAAAATAACAATTCACCGTTTTTTTTTTGNTCGCAAATATTGTTGAAAATGGTACGTACACATTTGTATATGAGTATGAAAATAACAATTCACCGTTTTTTTTTTGCATAAAAATCGGTTTTGACAAAGTTATTTTAGAATTAAAACAGTTACTTTCGCCGCCGTTGTCACGTGAATGCGGAACGCTCTCTCATTGGTGTGACGTCACTAGTCATACGCCGACGGCCGGCTCCGGCACGTTACACACACGCAGCACTAAAATGGAAGGCAACTGTGTGAAAGCGCAGTCGAACAATCTGCCACGAGTAGATACCTATATACTACTTGATTACTTAAATTCCCATTGTTTTGTGTCTCATATCGCATAGTCGTGATCTTCAAAGCGNATACCTATATACTACTTGATTACTTAAATTCCCATTGTTTTGTGTCTCATATCGCATAGTCGTGATCTTCAAAGCGACTGAAGGCCTACATCACATGTTAAACCTTATTTGTTTGTACGTTTTATTTATTTACGTATTATTATTATCAACAGNACTGAAGGCCTACATCACATGTTAAACCTTATTTGTTTGTACGTTTTATTTATTTACGTATTATTATTATCAACAGTGTTTATGTTTTCGATTGCTAAGATTCAAAGTTGGAAAGAATAACACAATCGTAATGACGGCGACTGCAGTGAGCGTACTGTGTTGTCGCGCCATGCNAGATTCAAAGTTGGAAAGAATAACACAATCGTAATGACGGCGACTGCAGTGAGCGTACTGTGTTGTCGCGCCATGCTTGATGCATGTGATAATTTAACTACATTATTTAGAAATGAAACGTAATATTGTGTTGAGAAAGAAGANGCGCCATGCTTGATGCATGTGATAATTTAACTACATTATTTAGAAATGAAACGTAATATTGTGTTGAGAAAGAAGGTTACAAATATTTCCGGATTCTAAATCACGTTATAGTATTCATATACCACTTTGTTTGGCTTCGTAAATGTCAGATAAGGAGCAGTATGGTGAGAGAAGGCCTAACACTAGCTCGCTAGTCACTACCCGACACCACTCGACTTCTCGAACAGCTGCGGGCAGAACGCCGCGCTGCCGGCCGGCAAATCTGTATTTCCGCGGTCCACCTAGTNCTCGACTTCTCGAACAGCTGCGGGCAGAACGCCGCGCTGCCGGCCGGCAAATCTGTATTTCCGCGGTCCACCTAGTTTATAATCAATATATTGAGGCCTAAAATATAGCGTTTAGAAACTAAAAAAATATTTAAAAAATAAGTTGCTTATCTTATTGTTTCTTATGTTTTGTGTACCTAAGATAACTTGTATTATTCTGACGTCACGATAGCTGTGTCTGCACTTTATTTCTAAAATGTAAGAACTGTACACATATGTTGAAATTATAGATATGGTAGTTTGAGAAACACTTAATGTCTGGGATGAGATGAAATGCAGCGAAGAAAATTCGTAATAAACCCTTAAAAATTTGATTTATACTCAAAAGCTGTTTCCTTTCTGTTTATTTAAGGGAAAGGGTNAAATTCGTAATAAACCCTTAAAAATTTGATTTATACTCAAAAGCTGTTTCCTTTCTGTTTATTTAAGGGAAAGGGTTATGAAAGTTACACAGCTTACTTGTGTAAAACGCGTAGATTAATTAGTGTCAATTTTGTGGGCCTAGTCACGTAACGTTTTGTAACCTCCATCTCAATAACTTAGAAAAAATGANAAATTCGTAATAAACCCTTAAAAATTTGATTTATACTCAAAAGCTGTTTCCTTTCTGTTTATTTAAGGGAAAGGGCTATGAAAGTTACACAGCTTACTTGTGTCAAACGCGTACANCAAAAGCTGTTTCCTTTCTGTTTATTTAAGGGAAAGGGTTATGAAAGTTACACAGCTTACTTGTGTAAAACGCGTAGATTAATTAGTGTCAATTTTGTGGGCCTAGTCACGTAACGTTTTGTAACCTCCATCTCAATAACTTAGAAAAAATGAGAAGGGCGAATATGAAAGTAAGATCATCCTTGATAAACATTTCTAAAAATATACATTTTAGTTTTTTGAAAATAAAAATTAAGTTGATATTAAACTTAAATTGTTAGGCTTATAAAAGTTAACAAGAGAAAAATCAAAACAACTTATATTTATTACAAATTGCTATGTTTGAAAAATACTGTATAATACAAACCCAACTTTCTGCAAGAGGAGTTCTAAAGCCCCACCCACATAATTTTATGTTTAATTTTCATGGCTTAACATCGTGACATGTTATTATTAAGGCATACAATGTGAATATAGCCATAATATGATAGCTGTGCTCTTGAAACGAATGTTAGAAGTAATATTAAATTAAGAAAAATATATCAATACCAAATTTTGTATGTTAGACCTAACTTGGTATGTACTGATACCTGCCAACGCTGAAGTTTGGAAGTAGGTATTGAATCTGCTCTGCGGCGTGAGGCGCCAGCACTTGATGCTACCCCTCAGTGATAGGGCGTAGGAATACGTCGACACTGTTGTCTCTAGGTCCAATTTACTAATAAATTACACTTTATTTGCGAGTTCACGTAATCGAGTTTTATTGTTGCTTGAACAGGTTAACTGGTACATGAACTCACGAGACAAAATCCCCTCCCCTTTTTCTATNTTTACTAATAAATTACACTGTATACGTGTGTTCACATAATCGAGTTTTATTGTTGCTTGAACAGGTTAACTGGTACATGAACTCACGAGACAAAATCCCCTCCCCTTTTTCTATGTAGGCTACGTATGGTTTGACGCCACGATTGGTGACGTGGGGTGGGGGGGCAGGATTCTTCACACCTGGTGTAGAACTACTTATCTGACACTGCGGTGCTGTCTTCCCTCGGCTGGCGACTTGGAACTGCTCTGGCGCTTGGTGGGGCGTCCCAACACCTGCTCTCGGAACCCCTCCTCCCGGGTCCACTCAGCACTCTTCGTTTGACGAAGTCTGACTGACTTTCCTCGGATTCTTCCCGCCGCACGTCCCGCTTGACGGCCTCCGACTGAGGTCGACGTCGTGATGCATTCTCGATCCGGACGCCTCACTTCAGGCCCTCAACTGACTGCCTGACTGCTCGATCCTCGACTGACTGATCCGTTCCTCCCTCCTTCTTGTGGTTTTGTAGGCTCCATCGCCATATTCCTTGCACCATCTCTGCACGTGTCCGGGGTGCTTGTCGCGTCCCCCCTGAGTCATAAAACACATGGCCGCTGCTCTTGTGGTCCGCAGCCGGCCTGGCGTCGCCCCTTGATTCTGGCCTGGAAGTTTATTGTTCCGTTCTGCACGTGCGGGAACTCTTGGATGCCCTCTTGGTTCGGCGCACGTGTGGTTCTCCTGCCTCCGGATATCGTGCCGCTATATCCCAGCACGCCCACTAAAAGCTCTCATGGTTTATTGCGGTACAAGCCCGGGACAGACGCAGCTTGTGGTGGGATCTTGGTGTCCCTTGGGCAGCGGAAAAATGCAGCTGCGTCCGCGCCCTGGTGCCTTACGTTGTCTCCGGATGTCGTCTGCACGTGCAGGAACAATTGCACATGCAGAAACCTTTGGTAGCACGCCTTTGTAGTGTCGAGGCGCGGTCGCGCCCTCCTGGCGTCACTCTTCCGGCACTTCCGCTAACCCTTAATCTTTATTGTCGTTGTCCGCCTGCGAGCTTCGCCAGAGCGTGTGTTCTGACGAATAAAATATAGGGACGCCGGAGGCGTCAGTACTTAACCTGTAAAATTATATTGTGTGGCTAAATTGTTGTAAACATATTTATATGCCTTTACTACTATGAAATACGTTAACATATTATATTATGCTCACGTCTACATCACATACGAATCGCTGAACGCGTTATGGTACGTATTAAACAATACCACAGTACCGTAATGAAGGTTAGGTCAGATGTAAATAGTAGATATTAAGGAGATCAGAGGTAAAACTGCCTACATAGGGGAAACATAAACACCTTAAATATAATCACGTACGTCAAAATTGTCTTCGCAAACAGAAATAACTGATTTTGTAGAGACATCTTTAATGTCTCGCCTAACTGCGTTAAATCACATCTTCCTGTTTGTTTCCCTTTTTTAATTAACAAATATTTTATCAGGTGTTTTGCGAGATGTACTAGTACACTGAGGTACAATAAACCATTTCGAAGATTTTGGTATACTTGACTGTTTATTTTCTCTTTTCATAACATCAACAATGTTTATTTAACCAAATACGCATCACCGCTGAAGTAAACACACGCGGCGGCCGAGGTTGTGTCTGACTTGTGACGTCACGGAGTGAGCAGGCGCGACAGGTGCGTTTTGGCGGGCGTTTCAAAAGTAAAACTTTAATTCAACCATAAGTTTTTCAAAATTAATTTTTAAATCGTGATATTTTGTAAATACATTTATAACACATAAAAGAATGAAAACCAAGTGCCAGTAAAAAATGAGCATGTTGGCCATTCTGGCGAGACAAGCGACGGTGCTGCACTCTCGCGGTGTAGTGTGGCGGATACCTTCGTAGATCCCGCGCAATCATATAAACAAATGCCACGACGCGTCGTTTTACGAAACGGAAAAAGTAGGAATTAAAAGATATTTGAGCAGGTTTTAAAGATAAAAGTGACAGGCGGAATATGTGCGATTTATAAATTTTAGCAGCATGGTTAAAAAACTTTTCAATGTCATATTTTAGATCTCAAAAGGGCAGATACGTGCAATTAAACGCTGTATTCAATTAATGTACGTATAACTAGAAACTTTTCAAACTGTTTTTAGTTTATAGCTTCTAACAATGGTTCCGGAAATGTCAGCTACGCGACTTGGATAAGCAGTTAAAAAAATGTTTGTGATGTGTATATAAATATGATTTACAGTGTGTGCTTGGACCATTTTCCTACTGTTCCGCCAGGAGTCCTAGTTAGCAGAGTCAATGGTATGAACCAACTACTATAGCAGTAATACATTATTGTTTAACAAACACACGATAGTTGGTATGGCAATTACACCAGGGGCCTATAACACAATCCCTACAGGTACTTCAATTATTTAAAGTCGCCCAAGTTACACGTCGCCGAAATCCAACATTTGACTAAACCAAGGTATAGTAAACTATGTTTATTAATTTACCTCCATGAAATACCTGTTATAGGAAATATATGTAGCTAAATTATACACCACGAAAACATTCTCACTAGTTTACCAACGAAAGTAAATTGGTATTGTATAAATTATCTTATTATTTGCTGGATAAAAACCTGCGACAGTGTAAAGTTCCTTCATCCTTATTACTATGTTCGGGTTTGGACGTCAAGAATATACGAGATATTTATAGAATATTTTGTGCAATTTTTAAATGAATCTTACAATAAAGTCTGAAATGGCACACTTAGTTTTTAAACGCAACAATGTGAAAATGTGTGATAAAAGCTTTAGAAAATATTGATTAACAGGTACTAATATTTTAATGATAAATTTTTTTAAACCCACAAATGATGAACATGAAAGGCCCATCAAAAAAGTTGGAGAGAGAAATACTTCATATGTAAACTTCAAATACAAACGTATTGACGAAATGCAGTTATGCACATATTAGATCTTTACGAATGTGGCTGTTTGCTGTACAAATGGTCTGCAAAGATTGTTTATGATCTCGTGAAATTGTGTGTTGGGGTTCGTCTATTTTGGAAATAATCGTATATAAAATATTTACTTTAAATCTGCCTGTATTTTGCATTTTATGAAAACTTCTGTTAAATGTTAATAGAAGGGTGATAATCAGCATTTTTATTACATATGAGTTTATTGCAGTGTATTTTCCTTCTCAATAATACACATTTAGTGGAGATGACAATTCGCCTGAAACGATTTTTTATAATCCAACGTGTTTATTGCAATATTAATCTGTTTTGAATCTAACTTAATTATCAATTAAAATATATTAATATGTGGGGTAGGTATGACTTTATGTTGCGTTTTATAAGAACTTCTGTAAATTGTTAACATAAGGCAATTACTTAAGGTTCTTTAACACGCTCAAATTTTTCTTCAGTCTTTATTGAATTATTTGAAAGCATACGACATCATAACCGCAGCCATTTTCTCTTTCAATTTATTGAATGTATCGTTTTCCTTCAAGAATTTCTTATTAAACATGTTCTATATTTTCTTGAACCCCAAATTTTAGTCGCCGACAACAGCTTTTCTGACAACATTAATTGAAGTAATCTCATAATAATAAGAGAGTTTTATGCGCACATTTTAAAGTTGTTACAAAATAAGGACGCATATATTTAAAAAGAAAAAGTAAATAATACATATAATTGTTGTGGTTTAACCAATTATTTTCGTGTCGTTCTGGAGTCGCAGATACGTCTAAGAATTGACTTTACTTTTTTCACTGGCATCGTTAAGAAGTTTGTAATACATTTTCATGTGGAGACTTTAAAGCTTATTGAATGCAATCCTCTGCTAAAATATCCATTTTTGAAAAAGGTATGTTGTGCATAGTCAATGTGTAGATAAAATATATGTTATTTACTAGTTCTCGCTTTGGACCTGAATTTTTTTGTTCATTTCTGTAATGCAGAAAACACGTCGAATTTAATTGAATTTAAAGTGGTCTCGAGAGTGAAACATCCAAATTTAAAGTTCATAAATATTTATGTCTAAAATGGTAATAATAATGACAAATCTAACTGTAGGTAAACACAGAAAAATTATGTCTGTGATATGAAATAAAAAGACACTAACGTTTGTGAAAAAGACAACACCAAGAAGGATACATGCTATTGAAATTAACTTTATACCACAGATTAGGCACATGAGGATACACAATTTATTACGATTACAGAACTGTACATGCTCTCTGTCCTTGAGAATTCAGAATGGTGTGAAGCCCTTATGTGCTGCAATAAAACCCCCTAAACGTCATGGCATGGAATCAAAGAGGACCTGGATATGATCCTGGGGAATCTCCCTCCTCGCGGTTTGTATGCGAGCATCAACAGTTGTTGCTGGAGGTCCGTGACGAACAAGCCGCTAACCAAACATATTCCATACATGTTCGATTAGTGAAATGTCAGGTGAATATGCAGGCCAGGGAAGCAGTGGTACCCGTCGTTCATTGAAGAAGGCTTGCACGTTCCTCGACACATATAGCCGGGCGTTGTCCTGCTGAAATATGGAATGTGGAGGAGCCTAAAGGAGAGGCAGTACCTCGGGATCTAAAACCTCCCTGATGTAGCGATTTCTGTTCAAATTGCCCTCAATACGTAGGAGTCGAGATCGCATTTTGTAGCCAATGGCAACCCAAACCATCACACTTGGCGTTTTGTTGCTATGCTGCTCCACAATGCAGGCTGCCAGATTGCGGTCACCAGGGTAGCGTTTAACACATATTTGGCCATCACTTTAGGACAGGTTGAAACGGGACTCGTCCGAAAACACTACATGTTGCCACTCAGCACGCCAGTGATGGCGTTCACGTGCCCATTGCAGTCTGAGGCGTTTGTGGTTTCTGGACAATGGAAGCCGACGCAAAGGCATGCATGCCACCAGTTCAACCCGCGGCAGACGGTGCCGAACCATCTACGCAGACAGGTGCACACCCGCTGCATTGCTCCAGTGTCGAGCCAACACTGTGGAAAAGGCTGTACGGTCCGTTACGGCCATGCGGACGAGATGGCGGTCATCCCGTGCTGTGGTCACATTGCGTGGTTCAGTACCTACTCGTCGCTGCGTACGACCCTCTTCTATCCACTGGTGCCACACACGCATCCCTGTCGTAGCAGAATGCCTTGTACGAGCCGAAATGTCACGGTATGACAAACCTGTTTCTTGGAGACCAATCATTCTGCCCCGTTAGAATTCGCTCACATGCGGATACGGCGCCCTTTGACGTCGAAGATGCATACTNGGAGACCAATCATTCTGCCCCGTTAGAATTCGCTCACATGCGGATACGGCGCCCTTTGACGTCGAAGATGCATACTGGCGCTTGTTTTCACTTCGTTTGACTGCTCTTCACTGACTGAGCTTTGCGTAACACGGACCTTTCCGGTCACACACGAGAGGGCGCTGTTGGGCCTGCGTGTACGCCATCTCTCTGCAATTGTAATCACTTATTGCTGGTACACTGTTCTACACATACGTCGAGTTTGGATTCATTCGGGCAATTATTTCTGTGTGTTGCAATTTCCACAAACAAAGTGTATTTGTTGACACAAAAAAGGACAGTGCATTTAAACATATAAAATGCACGCAAGGAAAACTTGTGTGGGATAAAATTACTGAGACATATAAATGTGTCAAATAATATTTTCTTTTTACCTACAAGATATTTTGAAATTCATACAATATATTCCTAATGCCTCCGGAGTTGACAGGGTGTTAAATATAATAAGAGATCATGTCTGTAATGTACCGTGCTATAAGAATATCAAGTATTTATAAAAATACTAATGCCACGAATTGCTTCTGGTGGATCTAAAAGCTATTTCATCTTTGTACTTAATTCCGTTCAATGTTTGCCTGTATGTCAGTCAACCCACAAGGTGGATGAGCGCTGTTCGTGTCTTCTTATCCACGCTCACGTGTTTGTTGCTACGCACTGTGCGTCACTTGCCTCTGAGTTTCTGATGAACACGGCTGAATACGCGTGTACAGAGTACGCAGATATTACGTGTTAATTTACGACGAAGATCGAGGTGATGAGCCAGTTGCTCGTCGCCTCTGTCGAGTGTGTTTTCTGAATCACGCGATACCATCACATACCATGGTTGTCTTAGTAGATAAACGGCTGCGGGGGAACAGGCATCTTTACAGTCAACAGGAACAGATGCGAGCTCCAAGAAGAACAGCTCTTGCAGTAGACCAGGATGCAATGCTGGACAAACGGATGCAATGCTGGACAAACGGATGCAATGCTGGATAAACAACTAGAACAAGAAAGCTCTCAGTATACTGGGAATCAATTATAATTGAATTGATTCCCAGTATACTGAGAGCGTTTCTGTATTAGAATGAAATTGCTCTTAAGTCTAGCAGTAGTGGGAGATTTAAACGTATTGATCTGATTTAGTTTTGTTTGCATCACGGTACGTTTCTGTACGTGGTTTCCTATTCAAATTATCTCTACAAGTCGTAGAGACTTTAGAAAGAGCTTTGTTTGCCCCGGGAAGCGGGAAACTGTGGACCTCGGAATGCATAAAGTGCCGGTCTGCGGTCCGGGAAGTTATGGGTTCGAATCCTGGGCAAGGAATGAGTGTTAGTTTAAGTTAGGTTATAAGTTAGTTTATGAGCCGTCCCCTGATATGCCTTCAGACATAACACTGGGAGACGTTAATAAGCCCTTTCCTGTACAATCAATCAACCTCTCGCGAATAGTAATAGGAATATATTAGCAGAAGTGTTTCATTCGAAATAAACTAAAGCTGTTAATAATTCTAAGTGCATCAATGTCCTTCGTAGTCATTCAACGAGTATAAAAAACGAACACTTAGGTCCTTAAACTGCTCTGATAAATAGTAATTTTATTGCAAAAAATAAAGAAAGAGGATAAAAAAGAAACATCTATGGTATTACCTTTTAAATAAATATAGCCTTCCCATCTCCCTCCGGACATTTATATTAAACTTGAATTATCTATGTTGGATAACGCATGATTGAAAACGGAATGCGAACTACAAGGCCTTGCACCTCTTAAGTCAGAATTTTTTAACCTGTTATAGTGCTAGTTAATACTATATTTTGCAGTGAAATAAGCAGTGATTTTGATATTTTTTCATTAATAATTCCTTTGTGAAGCATTTGAGCTACATGGTAAATAAATTTTTTTATTTTATTATATNTGATATTTTTTCATTAATAATTCCTTTGTGAAGCATTTGAGCTACATGGTAAATAAATTTTTTTATTTTATTATATGGTTAACTTGTAATCCTTTAATCTTAGGGGCAGGAAGTTGTAGATCCTTGCTTTTGTGTCGTGCAAGTAGCAATGAAACTTCCATCTGAACGGTTTTCGACTACGGTAAACAAATCTCTGACGAGATGCGTCTTAAGCCTTAACTAAACGTCTTCCGTTCAGTGATTGGAATAAATCATTTTGGCATAAAGCAACCATGTAACTTGTATAGCATATTATTGCAGAATAATAGTAAAACTGTCGACCGGAACAGGGAAACCTATAAAACTGTAGATACACAATAACAAATTGTTCACATATTTACCAAACAAGTGGACAGAATAAATAATAAAGTACAAGCAGAAAAATATTTTTCCAATGTAGCAGTCTCACACTTTTCCAGAAAAAATTAAAAAACATCACAAAATTACAAAACTCCCGCGCACTATAAATCGGAATAAGTAAATACATATGTACTGATTGCCAGTTAAAACGGATCCATCCAGAATCTGTAAATCTGTAGAAAAAGTATCACTAATTCTTTAGTTAAAATAAATTCACTAATTCAAAAAGTATAAAATAGGATATATATGACTAGTAAATAAATAGCTCCATTATAAAAAAAGATCATTCCTATTAGAAATAAATGAAGTACAATTTATTTTGTCGCAAAAGAAAAATATTATCTACACAAAAAATGTGTTAATGTGGCTGGGATCCCACCTCCACCCAGAAAGTAAAATATAGTGCAGTCTCTACTTCACCTCCGGTCAACAGGTGCTAGTACTATGGGCACTACACACAAAAATAATTGGCGAACGGCAATAAGTTTCATGATGTGAAAGTACTTCATGATGTCTAAATATACAGGTTGTTCGGAAATTAAACGCCCAAACTACGGGAGCTGATTCCTTATGAAAAATAAAGTCGAATATATATATATATATATATATATATATATATGGGGCACTATAAACATAAACAGAATATTTAAGGAGATATGAGCCTGTGAACAGCGGGTTTTGAAAATGTATTTTCCCTGAATGCCTTGTACTTTCTGCCAGCGGTAGGGATGGCGGGGGTTTACCCACAGTACGTCCCACGCGGTTGAATGCACGCCCATTTGGCGCGCTATGGAGTGTGTACTAGTGGAGGGCATGTCGTTGATGTGCTGACGTATCACTTCCTCAAGCTGAACAGTGCGCACAGGTCGAGGACGGCCAGCATTACGCATGTGTCTCTGCAACATGCAAGCATAATTCACCTTTTTGCTGCGCACTTTGTAGGNCGAGGACGGCCAGCATTACGCATGTGTCTCTGCAACATGCAAGCATAATTCACCTTTTTGCTGCGCACTTTGTAGGGGCTGTACAAGGTATTCGGGGAGAATACGTTTTCAAAACACAATTTTCACTGACTCATATCTCTTTTAATATTTCGTTTAGGTATATGGTGTCCCGTATATTTTAGAATTTATTTTTCAGAAGGAACTTCCGCAGTTTGGGCGTTTAATTTCCGAACATTCTGTATTCATATTCAGCACATATACATGACTTTACAAGGTTCGAAAGTCTCTCTATGTTTAGTTTAGTTCATATACTATGCCTTAAAAGATAAATACAACGGTTTCAAATTATAATTTGACGCGTAACGCATACTGTAAGTAGAAGCATCGCTGACACCTCCCCACCATTTTGAATCCCTCACGAGCGCCTACAGTTGACATGCGCCGCGGAAAACACGTGCGGCAACTATATGCCGGCCAAGAGGACAGATAGGTAGTTTATACGTGTCAACGTTGCCTCGGATCCCCACCCCACCCCGAGTAAAACCGCGTGACGGAATTATGACATGTGCCAAGGAGGGCAGAGCTAACATATCGCCGAAGAAATGCCGAGGTAAGCTGAGTTTCGCCGATACAACGCTAGTTACACGAGAAAAAGGTTGACAGAGCTTGGCCTCCCCTAGTAAAACGCAGGAGAACAGAGACACGCACCACAAAAATGCCGTCTTAAGCTAAAGTTGTGCTAACACCACGCGAGTTAGCCGAGGGAGGAAGGCTGACAGCATTTGGCAGTGGCCGCTGTCGCACACCACCACCTTCCCCCCTTCCCACAACAAGAGCCCTGACACATGGAGGAAGTGGGTCATTGTTCGGCCCCTTCCATCCCCCCTTCCCCTAACAAGAGACACACATGCAAGGATCTGGAGGGGGGGGGGAATCGAGAGACCTTAAAAGCCAACTTGCGTTACAAGGAGGGGGTCAGTTGCATCACACTAGTTGAGTGAGTCGTCCGTCGGGACACCGAGAGGCGTACATAAGAGGGGGGGGGAGGGCTCTCACCAGATCCCCTCTTCAGAGTCAGTTGAATCAGAAGTTCGCGAGAGTCAGTTGAAAAAGTGCATGAGTTGCATCAGTC
>NQII01005416.1:35551-130922 GCA_002778355.1 Clitarchus hookeri
GGGGGGCGGACCCCGGCAGAGTCAGTGAGTTAGGGTGAGTCATATCACCATGCCGAGATGAGAGTCAGTGATGTAGACAGTCGTCCAGTAACTCCATGCGCCGGGAGGCGCTGGACCAGAGTCAGTTGGAATCAGTCAGAACAGTCGTATCACCCAATCGGGACATGAAGCGCGAGACTGAACCAGGGAGTCGAGTGGTGGCCTCACGAGAGACACCACCCCAAGAGGAAGTAGACAGCAGCGGATGGCGACGGAGCATCACATCGGGACGCAGAGCCGATGCCGAAAACGGAAGGGGAGAGAGCACGGAACAGCCAGCCCGAGGGCATGTGAAAGGGCCACCCAGTTCACCAGTCCTCAAATTACCACCGTAGCAACAATCCAAATACAGATAAGTACCAACGTCGCCAATCACGGACGTGACCCCCAAGACATCGGAAACGTTAGCCAGAGCACTGTAATCCACCATTCAGGCTCACAACTCGCAGGGTAAAATCTATATGTCCAAGACAGTATGTGTAGTTTCCGGGGACAAAATGAGTAGAAGTTCCGGGAATGTATGTGGGTATTCCCGGAAAAGTAGTGATAGTTTCCGGGAATGTGTGTATGAATTTCCGGTCAAATAAACCTGTTAAAACCAAGATGTTATGAAGTCATTGTTTGATATACTCTATTCAACATTCAAGGTGCCCATAGTCTGCGCCAGAGATATAGCTCGTACCCTACGAACCACTCTGTATACCACAGGTGGGAAGTTAGCGTCAAATTTTATCAATGTTTACGACTAGCCGCAATTTTACAACACAACGAGACACTACAGATTTAAATTATTATTTTGAGTAACATATTGATCAGTAATAATTTTACTCGACAGTGAAATAATTCAATAAGTTAAGCAGATTTTCATCAACAGAAGTTTTGATTTCTGCAAGTTGACTGATCAGATAATAAGAAAACGACAAATTTTATAGAAGACTGAATTGACTCTTAACATTTCACTGTCAAATCAGCAAAATTATCGCTAATCAATCTGTCACTTATAAATAACAATTTAATTTTGTATAATGTCTTTGCGTTGTAAAATGGCGTATACCAGAGAACAGCGACGTCGTTAGTTGAAACCACTACATTTAACATTTGTAGTATATAATATGAACTAAATTGAACTGTATTAGCTTTAAAACTTTGCAGAGGCATTTGCGTACGCAGGTTATGTATTTATTTCAAGAACATTAAGTATTTTAATGTCACAAAACAAATTGCTGTTTGCTATTGTGCGTTTTGTTATTAGCAAAATACAATAAAACTTTGTACAAGGCAAAGTATCAAAATAAGTAAGACGAAAGCCTATAAATGTTAAAATTAGTGTTGCATTATGGGTTGAGGTTCGATCCTACCCAAATACACCATTTTTTTTGTACATGTAATAATTTTGTTTTGCGTGAAAATGTTTGTACTTAATTTATTTCGCATCGTAATACACTGTNATGGGTTGAGGTTCGATCCTACCCAAATACACCATTTTTTTTTGTACATGTAATAATTTTGTTTTGCGTGAAAATGTTTGTACTTAATTTATTTCGCATCGTAATACACTGTTCTTAAATCCTAGTTCTTATTTATTAATCAACTATAAATAACTTATTTTCTACTGCTTGGATTAGTGGATTTATTTTAACTAAAGTGATTAGTACTTCTCTTTTTATACTGATACCGGATGGAGCAGTTTCAACTGGCAATCAGTAGATATTAACTGATTGCGATTTAGTGTGAGTGAAGAGATTTGAGTGGCTCTTTTAACAACGAGGTCTTGAGGGCCGATGAGGGTGAAGCGAGGCGAGTATGGAACAGCACTGGAATGAGAGGACGGGGGAAACGGAAGACCGCCGAAAAAACCTGCCGACCAGCGGCATCGTCCGACACGATTTCCGCATGCGAAAATCCGGGAGCGACCCCACCTAGAATCGAACCCGGTTCACCTAAGAGGGAGGCGAGTAGTCTACCCACTACACCACAGTGGCCCCGATTTAGTGTGTGGTAACCACGTTCAATATTACCCTATATACGCTTGTGTACGATTAATTCCTCATACTATGCATAAGCAGAAAATCGGCGATGCGGCCTTTGNTTAATTCCTCATACTATGCATAAGCAGAAAATCGGCGATGCGGCCTTTGATCTAAAACCATTTTTCCCAATTTTCTAAAAAATGAAATGGTTTTTCTTTAAACAGTTTGTCCTATAGGTGTTCGTCTCCAATTCTGTTTGCTCAAAAATTTTCACCTTACATGTGCTTGTCCTATTGCCGTGACNCCCACTACACCACAGTGGCCCCGATTTAGTGTGTGGTAACCACGTTCAATATTACCCTATATACGCTTGTGTACGATTAATTCCTCATACTATGCATAAGCAGAAAATCGGCGATGCGGCCTTTGATCTAAAACCATTTTTCCCAATTTTCTAAAAAATGAAATGGTTTTTCTTTAAACAGTTGGTCCTATAGGTGTTCGTCTCCAATTCTGTTTGCTCAAAAATTTTCACCTTACATGTGCTTGTCCTATTGCCGTGACAAATGCTATTAAGACGAAATACATTTATTATAAAAATAATGAATTACATGTCTCAGGATTTCAAAAAATAACATTATAGTGTTACGTGACTTTCGTGCATCTTTCCTGGGCACTAGCACAACGAAATGCAGGTTCTACGGGCGAGGTGGTACCACGCCGACAGTGTATAAAAACTTTGCAAGCATGTTCAACCAGGGGCAAGACCATACTCCCATCAAGACTTCAAGCATATTATTATTGCCTGTGATCTGTAACTGGTTCGTCGATAACTGCACAATTTTAAATGCTACCGTAATTAAATCTATGCCCTTACTAAAATTTATTTCTACAAATTTCATAGCATCACTTGATTCAGGTATGCATGCTGTTGCTAGGCTAATGACAGTGTTCTTTTTTATGTCGGAAAAGATTTACGTAGCGCCTAGAAAGAAAATACTGATCAAGGTTTTAATCATAATCTAAGAAATCGTGAACCAAAGTAGNAGATTTACGTAGCGCCTAGAAAGAAAATACTGATCAAGGTTTTAATCATAATCTAAGAAATCGTGAACCAAAGTAGAATAATTTAGAAGAATCTGGTACAAGGGGAAGGGGGATCGGAGCCTCGGAGTTAATCATGCTCTGTAATTCCGGTCGGCCAGCCGCCATGTTGTGACGACACCCAACCGCCATATTTGATGTTGGTGAACTTGACACGCGACCTTGAATATAACTCCATTGCCATGACCTTGGATGACCTTGAACATGAAAAAATTCCAAAGTTACCAAAAAATGCTACAAAAATACAAATAATAATATTTTAAAAATTTATTTAAAAAACTTGCACGTGGAAGGTTCGGGGTTCGACGACGGGTGGGGCGACTAAGTTCCCAACACGTCCGACCCTCGCTAGATCGGCCGGTGGCTATCTCGTCAGCCATGATAGTTGTCGGTGACTCTGACCTTGACCTTTGACCTTGACCCTAATGATCATTGACCTTGAACCTTAAAAAACTCAAAAAGTTCTCAACATTCCCAAAACACATAAAACCTTCCAAAAAATATATAAATACAGAAAAAAAATTGGAATAGTATTTTAAAATTAAAAAACCAATAAGAAATTATTTTAGAAACTTGCATTTTCAGATGTTCCAACAGTGCCATGTCCAGCATACGACTGACCACACCAGGATTTTGGAGGCTCGCTTTTCTAGGGTAGAAAAGTGGCGCCCATTTTGGAATTTATAGGCATATTGTAGGTCATATCGAAAATCTGTATTTATTATCNAGTGGCGCCCATTTTGGAATTTATAGGCATATTGTAGGTCATATCGAAAATCTGTATTTATTATCCGATTTTTTTGAAATTATTTGTTAATTGTTACATTATTTATTAATTTTTTTAATTTGTACTGAAATTGTGCATAAAGTAATGTGGAAACACGCGAAATTCTCTTCTTCAGTTAAAACATATCCAGTCTCCTCTCTTGAAGTCTAATTATTATATTATGTCAGAATATGTAAATTATTCATTGTCTCGACTGTTATGTATGTATAAGTATGCTACTCAGAATTTTTTTTAATAAGTGTATGTGAACAATCAAAGCCCATACGAGCATCAACCACCTGCCCAAGTCATGTTATAGTCACGGTATGGATCAGCATTTATCAATACTTTTATAGGCATATGTGGCGTTAATTGAAATACCTATAGTGTTAGGCTCTTGAGACTTCGAATGTACGAGGGTGACAAATAGTCTTATATCCTGTGCTCATCTTGAACATCGATCCATCAATATTTCGCAATATTTCCATCAATGTGTACCACACCACACACACACTACAATCAGCACCACATGCACCACAATCAGCACCACACACCACAATCAGCACTACACATGCACCACAATCAGCACTACACATGCACCACAATCAGCACCACACAAACCACAATAGGCCCCACATGCCCAAAAATCGGCACCACAATCACCAATCCACACACTGAAATCCACACCAAAATTCGCATCAATACACACCTTTGCACATATATCCACACTTATCCACACACCAAACCATCCACTAATCCACACCAATCCACAAGCCAATTTACAAACCAATCCACATACCAATCCACATACCAATCCACTCACCAATCCAAAACAATCCATACACCAATCCAAAACTATCCACACACCAATATTTCGCAATCCTCCTCCGCAATCCACAGCAATCCACACCAATCCTTTTATCAATCCCAATTCTTCGACCGATCTCAATCCTTCGATCGATACTTCGATCAATCCTTCGTTTTGTCCACACCCGCATGCATAGAAATTACATTCGTTTGCCAACTGTCTCCAAAATTAGTACATGTTGGCAGAATTAATGTTTTTATAGTCTACTATGCATTAATTTTTAAACTTAAACTCTTTACGAATATTCTGTTTGCGAATACTTACTTTAATAATCGAATGCTGATTGTGCCTTTTTAAAGTTTTGAGGGATAAATGATACAGCACAAAAAATTTAAACACAATTAATTTAATTTTAAAAATATTATTTTCTGTAAATTAAAATATTAAAAGAAATCAGTTCATCACATCATGCAATATATCCCCGATCCTTCAGTTATCCAATGAGTCCTGGCCACTAACTCATTCCACAGGACTCAGTCTCTGACTCTTGCAGAAGGAGTAGGTCACTGACTCCTGTGGAAGGATTCAGTCCGTGAATCCTGAGGAAGGAGTCAGTCGGCAGGAGCCAGTCTCTGACTCCTGCGGAAGGAGTCAGCTACTGACTCCTGTGGAAGGAGTCAGCCGGCGGTAATAAAGTGTATGAATTCATGTATGTTTGAAGACGACGAAAGCCACTAATAACGTTAAATCGAGTATGTCATGTACGACTACATGAATAGCTTCAACGACTGCCTACCTAAAAATTTCATGGAAAACAATGCTCTTACTGTGTTGAGACCGTCAGTAAAAGTTGCGATGCACTGCGACATGAAAAGAGTGATTATTTGAAGAATCTGTTTAATGCTTTCCTTAGCTACTATAAATGTTTCAGACAGTTCACTCGATGTGATAACTTAAGTAAACACACCAAATGTAGTGTTATTTTGCCCANTACTATAAATGTTTCAGACAGTTCACTCGATGTGATAACTTAAGTAAACACACCAAATGTAGTGTTATTTTGCCCAATGAGAAACAGTTTGTGTTGAATTCGTTACCTCCTGTTAATAAACTACACATATGTTCGCAGACGACGAGGGAACACGCATGATAAAACATTACGGCAATGGCCACGTGTAGTTTATGCAAGGTAATACATTGATGAACCTCACCAAAAACTGCAAGGATTCGTCTTTTGAGAGCCAGCAAGTGTTGTCGTCAATACTTCTTTCTGCATCGGCGGGTACTGATTCGCCAAGCGATTGTGACGAGGCAGTTAATGCTATTGACGGAATGAGAGATCTGCAGGATGTGGTAGAGTCGGTTCACGCGAAATATACACTTGAAAGACTTTCGCATGAAATTGACGAACTCCATAATAAACGGTCGTCGGCTCTAAATACTGATGATGACCACGCGACTCCTGCAAAGAAAAGTAAACCTGCTATTGAGGATGAAACGGAAGGGAAAGACGATCATGAAGACAGCATTGATGAAAATGAATGTGAATACAGTGATAGTGCTGAAGATACTGCTGATTTTCTCGACATTCCCACACATTTTGCCAACGAGTTTCCTTCGACAAGNATCATGAAGACAGCATTGATGAAAATGAATGTGAATACAGTGATAGTGCTGAAGATACTGCTGATTTTCTCGACATTCCCACACATTTTGCCAACGAGTTTCCTTCGACAAGTGGTGTGAAGAAAGTAGAAGGCGTCAAGATCGCTCGTTACATATTTCCCAAAGACCCGAATGAACTTGTTGATAGACTCAGGCATCTGATCGCTTTCCAACAAGGTGGAGATTTCTCGCGCATTAACGAGATAACTTCAATCATTAGAGTACTGAAGGATCGGGGATATATTGCATAATGTTATGAGCTGCTTTCTTTTAATATTGTAATATGCAAAAAATTATATTTATAAAATAATTGTGTTTCTGTTTTTTGTGCTGTGTTCTTTTATCCCTAATAACATTAAAATGGCGACATAAGCACTCGACAATTAAAGTAGAGATTCGCATACAGAATATTAATAAATACTTTAAGTATAAAAATGATTGGAAAGCGGACTGTATACAAAACATTAATTCTGCCAGCATGTACAAATTTGGAGACAGTTGGCGAACGAATGTAATATCTATGCATATGGGTGAATGCAAACCAAAGGATTGATTGGAGGAACGACCGAAGGTTTCGTATCGATCGACGGATTGCGATTAATCGAAGGATTAGGATTTATTGAAGGATTGTATGGATTACTGTGGATTGCGGAGGAGGATTGCGAAAGTATCGTGTGTGGATTGGTTTTGATTGGTTTGGATTTGAGTGTGGATAGGTGTGTGGATTTATTTGGGGATTGGTGTGTGGATTGGTTTGTGGATAGATGTGGATTTGATTGTAGATTTGTGTGTGTATTGTTGTGTGTATTGGTGTGGTTTGTTTTTTGGATTGTTGTGTGGATTGGTGTGAATTTCTATGTGTATTTTGGTGATGTGGATTGGCAATTGTGGCGCCAATTGTTGTATGTGTGGTGCTGATTGTGATGTGTGTGGTGCTTATTGTGGTGCGGATTGATGGAAGGATTGCGAAATATTGATGGATTGATGTTCAAGAAGAGCACGGGTGATAAGACNTATTGTGGTGCGGATTGATGGAAGGATTGCGAAATATTGATGGATTGATGTTCAAGAAGAGCACGGGTGATAAGAGACTTTATCACCCTTGTACATTCCAAGTCTCAACGAGCTAGCGCTATTGGTAGAGACCTGAAAAATTCGCGTTTTCATTTCGGGAAAAGCCAGAATTCGAAACCTCGTACGTTTGTATTGCTAATGCTATTGGTCCACCCGTTAGTTTACACCTCCTGGACAACTCTGGGCCAATAATAAATGCACAGTAAAATGCAGATCGAATCACCGTATTCCGCTAATACAACAAGCAACCAATGAACAGTGAAATTTTCATGATTTTACATACGACAATGGAGTATAGCCTATAGGTCGTTGAACTCGCGAATTTTTCAGGTCTCTAACTATTGGTGTTTCAATTAACGCCTAGTATACCTATAAAAGTATTGATATATGCTGATCCATACCATGGTTATAACATGATTTGGGCAGGTGGTTGCTGCTCGTATGGGCTTGGATTGTTCACATATACTTAATTTAAAAAAAATTAATTCTGAGTAGCATATTTATACTTACATAACAGTCGAGACAATGAATAATTTGCATATTCCGACATAATATAATAATTAGACTTTAAGGGAGGAGACTGGATATGTAGTAACTGAATATGAGAATTTTGCATGTTTCCGCATTACTCTATGCACAATTTCTGTACAAATAAAAGAAACAAATATGACATACCTAATGCCTATAAATCCCAATATGGCCGCCACTGTTCTGCCCTAGAAAAGCGAGCCTCCCAAGTCCTTGTGAGGTTAGTCGTATACTGGACATGGTAGTGTGGGACCTCTGGAAATGTAGGTTTATACAATAATTTTTTATAAATTTTTATAAATTTTTAAATAATTTTTCAATATTTGTATATATTTTCTGGAATGTTTAAAAACATTTGAGAATGTTTAGAATTTTTTGCTAATTTTTGGGTTTAAGGTCAAAGGCAAATGGTGTCAAGGTCAAATATCCAGGTCAGCATCGCCCGACATCCAACATGGCTGACGAGATGGCCACTGGCCGACTTGGTGAGTGTCGGTCGTGTCGGGAGCTTAGTCGCTCCACTGCAATCGAACCCCGGACCTTTCGCGTGCAAGTTTTTTAATACATTTTTAAGATGACATTAAAAAATTTTATTTTTATTTTTAGAATATTTTTTGCAATTTTGGAATGATTTTTGCTCAAGGTAATGGGCATTGGGTCAAGGTCAAGGTCACCAACATTTAGTATAACTGTATGTTGACGTCACAATATGGTGGCTGGCCGACAATAATGACAGAGCATGAACAGCTCCGAGGCTCCAATCCCCAGCCCCTTATGCCCGACTCATCTTAATTAGTCTACTGACCAAATATTAATGGAACTATTTTATTTGAAGAGAAGAGTCTATAGCTCCCGAGGAATGGAAAACGCCAACAAATGAATAAAACCCCTTCCCACGATGTAACGAAAATGTTACGTTGCTGACGAATATCGTAAATATTTATTGCGCTCTATAACTACGCTTACAAATACATTTTATTCGTATTTTNTATTGTGGTGCGGATTGATGGAAGGATTGCGAAATATTGATGGATTGATGTTCAAGAAGAGCACGGGTGATAAGACTGTTTATCACCCTTGTACATTCCAAGTCTCAACGAGCTAGCACTATTGATAGAGACCTGAAAAATTCGCGTTTTCATTTCGGGAAAAGCCAGAATTCGAAACCTCGTACGTTTGTATTGCTAATGCTATTGGTCCACCCGTTAGTTTACACCTCCTGGACAACTCTGGGCCAATAATAAATGCACAGTAAAATGCAGATCGAATCACCGTATTCCGCTAATACAAAAGCAACCAATGAACAGTGAAATTTTCATGATTTTACATACGACAATGGAGTATAGCCTATAGGTCGTTGAACTCGAGAATTTTTCAGGTCTCTAACTATTGGTGTTTCAATTAACGCCTAGTATACCTATAAAAGTATTGATATATGCTGATCCATACCATGGTTATAACATGATTTGGGCAGGTGGTTGCTGCTCGTATGGGCTTGGATTGTTCACATATACTTAATTTAAAAAAAATTAATTCTGAGTAGCATATTTATACTTACATAACAGTCGAGACAATGAATAATTTGCATATTCCGACATAATATAATAATTAGACTTTAAGGGAGGAGACTGGATATGTAGTAACTGAATATGAGAATTTTGCATGTTTCCGCATTACTCTATGCACAATTTCTGTACAAATAAAAGAAACAAATATGACATACCTAATGCCTATAAATCCCAATATGGCCGCCACTGTTCTGCCCTAGAAAAGCGAGCCTCCCAAGTCCTTGTGAGGTTAGTCGTATACTGGACATGGTAGTGTGGGACCTCTGGAAATGTAGGTTTATACAATAATTTTTTATACATTTTTAAATAATTTTTCAATATTTGTATATATTTTCTGGAATGTTTAAAAACATTTGAGAATGTTTAGAATTTTTTGCTAATTTTTGGGTTTAAGGTCAAAGGCAAATGATGTCAAGGTCAAATATCAAGGTCAGCATCGCCCGACATCCAACATGGCTGACGAGATGGCCCCTGGCCGACTTGGTGAGTGTCGGTCGTGTCGGGAGCTTAGTCGCTCCACTGTAATCGAACCCCGGACCTTTCGCGTGCAAGTTTTTTAATACATTTTTAAGATGACATAACATTTATTTTTTATTTTTAGAATATTTTTTGCAATTTTGGAATGATTTTTGCTCAAGGTAATGGGCATTGGGTCAAGGTCAAGGTCATCAACATTTAGTATAACTGTATGTTGACGTCACAATATGGTGGCTGGCCGACAATAATGACAGAGCATGAACAGCTCCGAGGCTCCAATCCCCACCCCCTTGTGCCCGACTCATCTTAATTAGTCTACTGACCAAATATTAATGGAACTATTTTATTTGAAGAGAAGAGTCTATAGCTCCCGAGGAATGGAAAACGCCAACAAATGAATAAAACCCCTTCCCACGATGTAACGAAAATTTTACGTTGCTGACGAATATCGTAAATATTTATTGCGCTCTATAACTACGCTTACAAATACATTTTATTCGTATTTTNTTACGTTGCTGACGAATATCGTAAATATTTATTGCGCTCTATAACTACGCTTACAAATACATTTTATTCGTATTTTCTTCTGCCGATCTTATTTGTCCACTGATTCTTACCGTTTCCAGCACAGAAATTTTTAAATCTTGTAATTGCACTATCACTATTTTTCCTTCTTTTTGGAACGAAATTTACTTTCGAGTCATACATTATTATACATGAAATCTGATGATGCACAGTCTACAAGACACTTCTAACTTTTATACTGTGGGTAATAATATTAGTAAATATTTATTGTTAATATAGGCCTACTGATTTTTTAAAAGATGACATGTGCTAAATAAACTNGTAATAATATTAGTAAATATTTATTGTTAATATAGGCCTACTGATTTTTTAAAAGATGACATGTGCTAAATAAACTTTGTTGCAGTACCTAGCACTCCTTTAAATAACTTAGAAATCGGATGATAATTTCAGTTAATGATTTAATTAGCAAGATATTCACTTTTGTTAATGAAAACGAAACAGTCTCG
The DNA here is from genome assembly GCA_002778355.1 of Clitarchus hookeri. Lineage (NCBI taxonomy): Eukaryota > Metazoa > Arthropoda > Insecta > Phasmatodea > Phasmatidae > Clitarchus > Clitarchus hookeri. The sequence goes on from NQII01005416.1 coordinate 46,585, forward strand.
TCGCTTATAAAGGTCCATATTGTTATTTTGGAATATTCTGTATACTAATTTCATTTTATAAACGAAAAATTTGGAAACATCCTGTTAGCAATATTATGTAATAGAATTTTGCTGCATCACAATTTGATTTTACTGAGTGATCTGTAAGAAAAAGTGGTTATTCACTATCGTTGTAAATATTAGCAGTTGAATTGTACGGTGACTGTGGTATGAAACATAAATTCACACACAACACCCATTGATTATGGTTCTCCTTCTAGTTTGTATTACTGGGTATGGCAAGCACGCAAGCAATTCTACGGAGTGTATTAAGCTTGCTGCAGGTAGAGAAATTTAAACTCATTATCTTGGAATTTAGATAACAAAAATTCCTTCTCTCTGGCCTACAGACATGCTGCAGTGGGATTAACACGCTACAGATAACAACTATCTTGCTGATAGCATCTCTCCGTAAAAGCAAAAAGCTACGGCTGACTCATTAACATTCTCAGCTGCGCAATAACACTAGCGTTCACAAAGAAAATTGTAATATAAGTGTTTCACATATTTTACACTTACGTCAAGTTGTGTCAATGCAATGGAAACGTTTTGAATACTGTCTGCTATAAAATTCAAGTGAATGAACCTAACACAGAAAGTGTCAGTCAAAGTAAGGCGCATACTTCTCAGCAGTCTACAAACAACGCATACAGACAGCATACTCTACTGTGACTACCTTGAAACAAAAGTTAATTTTTCTGAGAATATTTGCGGAACAAATCAGCACTGATATAACGTATCAGAAATAACATGTTTTCTTGTCCCACGAAACCACGCTTGGAGCAGGTGTCCCAGAAGCCCCTTTTCCCGACTACTTCTAGCTGCTGAAGAAAGATAAGCTTCTTTGAAAAGGAATGGTTTCTCAGATAGACGAGGTGAAGCACAGCGTGGACCATAATTCACTACCCAAACTCCCAGGAGGTGATTCCTTGTGGAAAATAAGCTGGAGTATACATTGACAACATTATCATGTGGTGAATATTAAGGGAGGTACACAAGTGTTGAAAATCTAATTTTGAAATGAATAAATGTAATGTACTCGAGGTCAAAATCTTCAATGAGTGAACATCATATCTGAAGTACTGTCTTCTCTTTCGAATTTAAAGTGACTGCACAGATGTGTGTCATAGAATGGGCAGAGCGTATAGCAACATTTTCTGGAGCATCTTCAGTGTCCGCTTATTGCTTCCGGACCAACCCTGTAACACTATATGCTGTGGTGATGCTTCTATGCCAAGATGTCCATCACTAGCTATACTGATATGCAATGAAATAACTAAAAATTAATTACTATCGCGAGAATAATATATACTACATTTGGTAATGATAATTTGGAGAACTATTTGTGCTCTTCAGATAATGAAATTCGTACTGATATGTTGTATATATTAAAGTGTTTGTCGTGCTGCAATTATATTCAATATTTTAGATGCATTTTGAGTGGTGACAAGTGAACACACCTTTTAAAAAGCTCTTTCTCTGTCTGTTCAGATATTTTGTGGTATATCATAGACATCGAGAAATATTGGTGTATAAACAGCATCAGCATTAATTATCTCTCCAGCTATACCGTTTGCATATTACTTCGGAGTACCAAAATCGCTGAGCCGCCGGTGTACTTACTATGACAAAGTACAGTTATAGCCATTGTTTAAAGCATCTAACGAGGTAAAATAAAATAAAATATGAGAATAGCCTAACCGTATACATATTATATATTGAAAGGTGCTCTGATCATTTCACACGAATTGACAATATGCAGAGGCATTTAGGGAAATGTTAAGTGTACTGCTAAACAGGTGGCTTTGTCATCCATGATATTACACTGAAGATCCAAAAAAACTGGTACACCTGCCTAATATCGTGTAGGGCCCCCGCGAGTACGCAGAAGTGCCGCAAGACGACGTGGCATGGACTCGACTAATGTCTGAAGATATGCAAGAGGCAATTCACACCATGAATTCTGCAGGGCAGTCCACAAATCCAATTTGCGCCGATTTGAGGAGAAAGGGTTGCACGTCTGTCACGTTTAATGATTCTCGTCAGTCGTCGTTTGTCCCGTTCTNTGAAGGTATGCAGGAGGCAATTCACACCATGAATTCTGCAGGGCAGTCCACAAATCCAATCTGCGCCGATTTGAGGAGAAAGGGTTGCACGTCTGTCACGTTTAATGATTCTCGTCAGTCGTCGTTTGTCCCGTTCTTTCACGATATTTTTCCGGCCGCAGCGATGTCGAAGATGTGATGTTTTACCGGATTCCCGATATTCACTGTACACTCGTGAAATGTTCGTACGCGAACATCCAAATGTTATCGCTACCTCGGAGATGCTATGTCCCATCTCTCGTGCGCCGACTATAACACTACGTTCAAACTCACTTAAATCTTGATAACATGCCATTGTAGCAGCAGTAACCTATCTAGCTGCCGACCGCATCGCGTTACTCTGATTGGTTCCATACCTCTGTTATNGCAGCAGTAACCTATCTAGCTGCCGACCGCATCGCGTTACTCTGATTGGTTCCATACCTCTGTTATTTACATACGTACGCCTACACCATTTTTTTTTGCTCTTCGGTGTATTTGAACGAATGTTGGTTTCTTAGCCCATAAATAGAGAAGTGACTCTGGGATGTNTTTTTTTTTGCTCTTCGGTGTATTTGAACGAATGTTGGTTTCTTAGCCCATAAATAGAGAAGTGACTCTGGGATGTGCTAGTGAAATAATGACAGGTATCGCTAGAGACATACATCCATGCGGTAAAGTCAGTCAGTGTATGATAGTCATGTTAGCTGTGAAGATCAGTATTGATGATATAACACAAATTACGAAAATATAACTGTTTATGTATTGATGAAATAAATTTGATGGCGTACACACTGATTAAAAAGAAGATAATTTTCCCAATTCAGAGGTGATTCACAACTGAAAAGTACAAATGTGGAGACTCCAATCTAGTGCTTCTGTTCGCCAGTACCTCGCATCTCACATGATGGAGAAGAAAGAAATGGCATACCGTGTATATATATATATACTCTCGTTGGTAAAATAATATGAAGTTCCATGACCCATCAATATTATGAGCCCAAGACTTCGTAACATGAGGCGATCCAGGACTATGCGAATGGCGATTTTGCATTCGTGTTCTCAGACCGACTCGGAGAAATATAAGTAAAACTTTAACTTATACATCTGCATTTCCAAAACAGTGGTACGTATACGAGGTGTGTTCAAAAAATAAGGTGACTTGTTATTTTGTGACTTTGTCTCGATAAATATTTATGTATTCATCAATATATATTTTGTCCCCTTCAAAGTAATCCCCCTCAGATATAATACACTTGTGCCAGCGCTTTTTACCAATCCTCGAAGCACTTATGATATGCGCATTTTTGTATGGCATTGAAGTCTCCCAGGTCTTTATCTCCTCAATCGTGGCAAACCTCCGTCCTTTCGTGGGTCTCTTCAGTTTTGGGAACAGGAACAAGTCGCAGGGGGCCACGTCCGGTGAATACGGTGGCTGAGGCATGATTACGGTGTTGTTAATACAGATTCTTTGATCCATTGTTTGCGATAGCAAAAAATCGCCAAGCACACCAAAATACGTCTAACCTTTATATCTGTCACAAACAAACTAACCATGCAAAATGGCTGATAATGTCAACATATGTTGGGGACATGTGTATCAACATAACAATAAAAACAATCGATAATCGAATGTTCGTAGCCCTCGAAATTCGCAAAGTCACCTTATTTTTTGAGCACACCTCGTATACGACAAGGAATTTCATGAAACTATCAAAATTCCCAGTGCTCTCGTCAAAGTTACTGTTGTGTGAACAAGATAACCTAGTACCGGACCATACAATATATGTATTTTCGTATGACAGAGATTAATNAATACCATACAATATATGTATTTTCGTATGACAGAGATTAATTCGGGAATGAATTAAGACTCATATTTTTATAAATATCTGGAAGTTAGACTAAACAAATTAACAAAAAGAAAATTACATAATCTAAAATCAGAAGGAAAGTGGATACAATGAACTATCTAACTCCTCATTAATCACACTTAGTTACAATAAATATCCTGACCTTAATCAAAAGTTGTAAATTATAGAGCATTAAAAAATCATTTTTAATTTGCATATTTCCTCTGGCTTGAATTATTAAGGCATAATTTTCTTCTAAAAGTACAAATTGCTATGCAATTAACATTCCGCCACCAAGGTTGTTTACATGAGATATAATTCTATCATATACAAATGCGATTTCACGATAAATCAGACATTATTATTAAATCATATGCTAGTTATGATTTTAAATTTAGCTTGGTCTACTTTAAAATGGANGGAATTTCATGAAACTATCAAAATTCCCAGTGCTCTCGTCAAAGTTACTGTTGTGTGAACAAGATAACCTAGTACCGGACCATACAATATATGTATTTTCGTATGACAGAGATTAATTCGGGAATGAATTAAGACTCTTATATTTTTATAAATATCTGGAAGTTAGACTAAACAAATTAACAAAAAGAAAATTATATAATCTAAAATCAGAAGGAAAGTGGATACAATGAACTATCTAACTCCTCATTAATCACACTTAGTTACAATAAATATCCTGACCTTAATCAAAAGTTGTAAATTATAGAGCATTAAAAAATCATTTTTAATTTGCATATTTCCTCTGGCTTGAATTATTAAGGCATAATTTTCTTCTAAAAGTACAAATTGCTATGCAATTAACATTCCGCCACCAAGATTGTTTACATGAGATATAATTATATCATATACAAATGCGATTTAACGATAAATCAGACATTATTATTAAATCATATGCTAGTTATGATTTTAAATTTAGCTTGGTCTACTTTAAAATGGCTGTCAACCAGTAGCACAAGTTTGATGTACTTTACATTCATTGCTTGAACTCTCCGAGCTGAATGTTACACCCAAAAGGCATGGGTTCAATAAAAATTTCATATGTCATGTCTAACGTCCATATGGGGTCATGGCGAATGACGTCACAGTGTTGAACTAAATAAAGCATTTTTTTTAGAGACGCAAATGACGGATCCCACATTAGGAAGATGCATAGAGCGATATAAGACAATGACATGATTAGGTTTTCAGCCGAAAGATGCAGAACTTGCGCTAATGTCGACACTGATAAACAGTATATATGTGGATGTCGGCGGCCACAGAGAGGTATGCACAGACGGAGTGAGTTTGCCACGTCGAAGCACATGACAACCATACGAACAGGTTTCCGCCTTTGACCTCAGGAGAACAATGGCGTATCAGGTTGTGGATTATCGTATCGCAAAATTCATTCTCGCATTGGAATAAATGCCACCATAGTGACACCAGTTATGAGATCAGTGGGGGGAGGAAGGATGAGCTGAGGAATGTGCACGAAGTATGCGGCCCTAACACACCAACGAGCACGAGCACGAGCTTGAGTACATGAAGATGATGGATAACACAGTCAAATCGAACACCCTCGCTAAGGAGTTCGTGAATCTGTAACATAAATTTGTATCCACAAACATGCTTCGTCTGTAAACACCACACACGATGCAAACTCAGGATCGGCAATGCACTGCTACATAAACCATTGTGCGAACTACATACGGAGCTCGAAGTTAGCTGGTCCAAGCGCCTGTACTGTTTGCATGTGGAATGTATGTAGTCTGTGCTGATGGAGCACTCTCTATATGGAGGCGTGGCTGACGCCCATATAGTGAGGGATCGCACGTATGCGATGTGGACGGGTTCACCTCAACTCTGTCCAGTAATTCCTCTTCAAAATGCAGCATAAGAACATATGTTGCCCTCGTGCGCAAGGTTGGAAGGTCCAATAATCATAAGGTCGCTGATGTAGTCTCTGGACCAGTGTGTTATGTGACTGCCATCTGTTGGGGAAGTGTTCCTGATAAAGACGTGCAGCTATGCGCCCACAGCCTCTAGCTTCACCATACAGCATATGTACTAGTTCTGGCAATGAATGACATTCAATGACTAGTCTGGTGTACTATGCTCAGTCATGGTGAGCACGCAGCTGTTTAGACTCAGGCAGCGACAACGATGCAGGTCTGTGTAGTAGAATGTGGTATGGGATGAGCATAACGATATTGCTTACGTCTTCGGGACAGAGGCGAGGCTCTGTAACCAGCTGCAGATGACTTGACTGTGCATGATCGACAGCAGAAAAGTTATATGAGCACACTAGAATGCCTAACTTCCAGGCGCTTGGAACTATTTATATTTATATTTGTTGAGACGCCAGGCGTCTGAACAGTGTNATATGTACTAGTTCTGGCAATGAATGACATTCAATGACTAGTCTGGTGTACTATGCTCAGTCATGGTGAGCACGCTGCTGTTTAGACTCAGGCAGCGACAACGATGCAGGTCTGTGTAGTAGAATGTGGTATGGGATGAGCATAACGATATTGCTTACGTCTTCGGGACAGAGGCGAGGCTCTGTAACCAGCTGCAGATGACTTGACTGTGCATGATCGACAGCAGAAAAGTGATATGAGCACCCNGGGATGAGCATAACGATATTGCTTACGTCTTCGGGACAGAGGCGAGGCTCTGTAACCAGCTGCAGATGACTTGACTGTGCATGATCGACAGCAGAAAAGTTATATGAGCACACTAGAATGCCTAACTTCCAGGCGCTTGGAACTATTTATATTTATATTTGTTGAGACGCCAGGCGTCTGAACAGTGTCTCCAGACGTTCGTTCTCTGACAGAAATTGTTCCTTACTGCATTACCTATCACCCCTAGAAGTTTGCAATAACAATTTTGTAGTATTCTATATACATATCCACCTAATTAGACTATTAAAAATAGAAAGGGGTCAATATTTATTTTTTAGTCATCTGTATTACTATAAGTATCATATGAAACTCATTGCACTGAGATTTTTACAAAGTTAAGACTGTATTTGTACATTATTATTTTCACAATAAAATATAGTTATTTAACATTCAAAACTTTTAGGATATAGAAAGATATTACACATATTTTGGCAGAATAAAATACATTATTTCAACAAATTTCAAGGAAGCGGCTGTAAAATTAGTTTAGAACACAATAAAAAAGTCATACAACACAAAAAATGAAAGAATTTTTTTTTAATTAAAAAAAATTTGTTTTAATAGAAAGAATAAATGATTTTCAGTGTGGTGTTTGTCAAATCAAAATAACAAAATAAGAGCAAAATAATTTTTTTTTTTTTTAAGTTTTGTAGAATTTTTGTAACTTTTGGATGTTCCCGATTTTTTCGAAATCTGGAAATTTTTAAATTTCAGATAACCAAAGGTGAAGGCCAATGTCACCTTAAAACAGTATATGTGATGTATAACTGCAATAAAGGATCAGAAACAACATGTTTTCTTGTTCCACGAAACCACGCTGTCCCAGAAGCGTATACTTCTAGCCGCTGAAGAAAGATGAGCCTCTTTGATAAGGGATGGTTCCTCGGATAGGCAAGGTGATATACAAAGTGAACCAGAATTCATGTGCCGAACTCCAGGATGTGACTCATTGTGGGAAATAAGGTGGGGTATACATTGACAACACTATCATGTGGTGAATATTAAGGGAGGCACGAGGTGTTGAAAATCTAATTTTGAAATTAATCAATGTAAATATTACAGGAAGTACATGAGATGGAGCGACCAAAATCGGAATGGTGTTTCACGAATCGGAGATCGTAAATCTGTGTAAATTTGGTTGGTAAAATCGTTCCCCTTTTCACAGGCAACTTTGGAACAGTAGGTGGTATAGAAAAAAACGAGGCGCATTCGTAACCACCGTGGCACAATGAAGACAAAAGGTCCTCTTGTCCGAATTCGCTCCGATGAACCATATTCGAGAAAAAACCACTCAAAATTTCGAAGGTGCGGTGTAGCCCTGCGGGGGTAGGCAACATATATGTCAACCGCTCCACACTACATGGATGTACATCCACATGTAATGGTTAATGTAAATGAGGACAAGCGTAGAAAACCAGGAACGGAATGCAGATAGGAGTATTGCATGACACATGTGTACATAGTACGTATTTACAAATGGCAGTATTTGTAGCAACTGTTCGATTTGCCATGCCCCAACTTCCATACACAAATGGCAACATCGGATCAGGTTGGCCTGAACCCATCAATAAATGTCTGGTATGGCACGTACATAATCAAATGCAGCTATCATACATGCGACGAGATCTTCCTCACTAGCCACAGGCGTCTCGTAGACCAGGGAGTTGATATGAGCCCGTAAAAAGAAATCCAGCGGAGCCAGGTCTGGAGTTCGGGTCGGCCAATTGATAGGCCCACCTCTGCCAATCCAGCGGCCTGGAAATGTGACGTCAATATGGCGGCGTACGGCACCAGGAAAATGTGGCGGTGCCCCATCACACTGACACTGCATGGGGTGACGAATGGCAAGAGGCACTCTTTCCATAAACTTCGGCAATACCTCCTGCAGGAACGTCAGCTAGCAGGCTGAGGCGGTCGGGTAGCAAATAAGGCCCTAGCAAGTGATTGTTGACAATGCCAGCCAACATGTTGACACTGCAGCGCACTTGGTTGCCCATGGGGTGCGTGTGGTGGAAATTAGCGTGCGTCGAGACGTGGCTGTTCCTCCTGTTGAATATTCCATCCCTGGTGAAATGGGCCTTATCTGTTAAGAGCACAGTCGATGTGAGGTTTGGACGCACATTGTTTTCTTGTAGGAACCATTCGCAGAATGTAACATGTGGTACGTTATCACGTTCGCTAAGAATGTGGAACGGGTGCATATATGGATCTTATGCAGAACTCGCGGGATCTTTGAATGGCTAACACCCACACCGCGGCCCACAGCCCGTGAGCTAACAGACGGTTCCTGCCGCACATGGCGAAGCACTTCCTCGTCAAATGCCGCCCTTCGGCTTTGTCCGTGGTGCTCCAGCATTCGGCCTCGTCACTATCCTTGAGTCTTCATCCCGCAAACTCTGATGGAGCCATACAAATGTCGCACAGGAGGGCTGACGTTACGCTGGATAGCTAAGCCGTGCTGGCTGCTCCGTACACGAGGTGCGTGTCGGCTAGCTCCGTACACGAGGTGCGTGTCGGCTAGCTCCGTACACGAGGTGCGTGTCGGCTAGCTCCGTACACGAGGTGCGTGTCGGCTAGCTCCGTACACGAGGTGCGTGTCGGCTAGCTCCGTACACGAGGTGCGTGTCGGCTAGCTCCGTACACGAGGTGCGTGTCGGCTAGCTCCGTACACGAGGTGCGTGTCGGCTAGCTCCGTACACGAGGTGCGTGTCGGCTAGCTCCGTACACGAGGTGCGTGTCGGCTAGCTCCGTACACGAGGTGCGTGTCGGCTAGCTCCGCTCGCAACAAGCGTTCCATGTTTGCAAAACCAGCTGCAGGCACGCACTGACTTGCCAGCAGCCAAGGCCACCTCCACGCAAGCACCTATTACATCCTCACCTGTTCCCTCCGCCATGTGCGTGGCGCAGGTGGCAAATGTGTCCCCACATGGCTACCTTCGAAATGTTGTGTGGCAGAGCGAGTTTGGACGAGAGGACCTTTTGTCTTTATTGTGTCATGAAGGGTCATAATGTGCCTTGACATTCTTTACCGTCTTGTGTTTCACAATTATCTACGAAAAGAGGGTGACTACCCCTACTTACGAAATGAAGTGGGACGATTTGACCAACCAAATTTACACAGATATACGATCGTCGATTCATGAAACACCATTCTCATTTTGTTGCTCCATCTTAAGTAATCTCTAAAATATTTAGATTATGCATTTCTAAATTCGATTTTCAACACCTCGTACCTCCCTTAATATTTACCACATGATAGTGTTGTCAATGTATATCCCACCTATTTTCCACTAGGGGTCGCCTTCTGGAGTTTGTCACATTAATTGTGTCCCATATTGTATATTGCTTTGCAACAATTTTGGCAAAATTGCTTTCTCAGATTAAAGTCTCAAGCTGTATTAAACTTGTTGTTTCAAACATCACTGCTTTAAACGTACACTGCATTTCTCTCAAAAAATTTCAGTGAACTTCAAATTATTTCTAACTTCTAGGTTAATTTTATTAAACTCATTTCGTAGCACTGTCAGACGGAGTTACTTTGACCTTTGCGGGTAACGTTACCCCAATTGTTAAACTATTTTATTTACATTTATTACTGTCATAAACAAAAATTTTTTGTTCTATTGCTGCACTCTTTAAATTAAGTCACTAAATGGAAAAAAAAATGTTATTGTTTATAATAGCTCTTAAAATAAATGCGTTCATCTACAATTGTGTCGATGTCAACCATAAGGGCAAAAGTAACCCCTTCTTACGGCAGAGAGTAATTGTTGGCTGTGTCGGAGAAGGTACTCGCCACTGACACCCCTCTTGCATCTCGAGCCTGGAGAGAGAAGGTGTTAATCACCAGCGCACTTGTGAAGGGCTAATCTGAAGTGCGGTGCCAACACACGTCGATTGTATTTGTCATTAGATGACTTGGTGATGAGCTCGACGACCCACGCCTGCACGCCGCCAGATAGCGGCGAGGCGCGGCAAACAAGCGCGGCCAGGACCGTACCAGGGTAGAGTCGTGACTCGACAGTATAACGGCGTTTACACGATTCAAACCTTTTGGAGGTAAGCAGCAAGCTCACAAAATTCAGCTGGCGAAATGGCGCTTTTACTGCTTAAGTTCGGCCAATGCAAATGCATTCTGTAGGCTTTATTTGATCAAAATGTAAACAGTTGTCCATTTATACGTATTTTTGTTTTCGGTGGCTGTTTTCTTGAAGTAGGTGAGTTAAAATTAATATTGTAGTGCATAATTTGAAATAAACATTTTAAGATATGTTGGGTTAAAAAGAATCGGTGATTGGCTAAACTTAAAACTTCCAAAAGGTTTCCATTGCAGTAAGGATTAGCGACTCCATTGTATTTTGTATTAGGTTTGAGCCAATGCGTTGGAAACATTTTTACTGCTTACTTCTTACGAATTTTTTTTATTGTGTAAAGCCCTCAACAAGAGAAACTTATTTTATTAATTTGTTTACGAAAGTAAGTTCTACGACACTACTAACGCTAGAGCACGGTGTAAACTTTGTTATGTTGGCAAACGAAGCCCATGACGTCACCAGAATGTAATTTGAATGCTGGCCTACGTTTTCTGGCCAAAATTACTGATTGCATCGTTTATTTACAATTATTTCGTACCACAAAATGCTTCCGAGAGGATAATAATTGTACGCACGAAGATCAAACACTATTTTTTAATCATTTCCATGCGGGTATTTATAAAATACACGAAGTATGAAATAATAGACATGTTTGCCATATATGTAGACACAGAATACTGTTGTATTACAATAAAAAATTATATGTGTAACAAAGCTCGTGTTTTTACAATATTTAAACAAAAAAATTATGTGAAGTCATTTAGTGAATGTATAATACTGATAAACATATAGTATTTAAAACTGTTTTATAACAATTTTCCTTGGAAATTTCAATGGAGACAGATGTGTGTCGAGTTGTCGGAGGTGTCCCTTATGACAAATCTGAAAAGTTTGTAACCCTATCATGATTTTGGGGTTCTACGCTCATACAACTCCGATACAATTTTTTTTGCACATTAAAACGGTCAATTTGCGTGACCTAAGAATTTAAGCAGGAGGACATTAGTACATTAAAACATGTATTTTATTTTCTGTATAGATTACAACTTTATATTACGTCCAGGATGTGTATTGTAACTAAGTGTGATAAATGAGCAGTCGGGTCGTTCAATGTAACAACTTTCCTTCAGTTTTTAGATTATTTAAATTTTTCACTTATTAATTTTTTTATCTAACCTCCATCTCTTTATCAAGCCAACATAGTCTTAATTAACTACCCGAATTGATTTCTATAGTATAAAAATACCTATACTATGATACTAATTTGTGAATTAATCGGCTTTAAACCATATGACGGCAACATACGCTGGGAGAAAATATACTGTACATATCTCGGCAATCGCTACTCACACGAACGCACGGTTGACATTGACTTAGAGCGTCAAAGTAAACGTACGTGATCGTGCACGTAGTACATTATTGACGCTATTTATAAGTATTCAGTTTATGTTCGAATAGGTCTGAGATACAGGGTATGTGACTTCCTGCCCTGCGTCCATACGGGATATAATTCTTTCAGCCCCAGGATACGGGAAATGCCGTACACTGTGGAGCAGTTGGCATCCCTAGGTTTCGTTTACCGAGGCCGTATTCCTCTTTCTAATGTTGGTTGCTGATACTACTGACAAGAGTTCAGCTGGGTTTACAAGAGAAAAATTAAGAGTTAAATGATTGTTTATGACGTGTACAGAAGAAAAGAAAGTGTGTCATCTTACGTATTGGTTTCCGATGAAACTTAGCAGGCCGTGTGCGTTGTTGGGATTTCCTTAAGCGAAATAGTTATATATTATATCGTAAGTGAAAGTTGTGAGGCGACGACCAATTAGAACAGTGCAGTCGGTGTTGTTGGCGGGAATCTGTTATTTACAGTAACGTAAGTATAAAAAAATATTTAAAAAGGCGTGTGTGTCCACATGTTTATTATTATTTTGTTCACAAAAATAAAATTCTCTAATAGAAAATGCCCGCTTTGTAGTATGAGCTCCTCAAATATGGTTGTGTTATTCGAGGTTAGGTTAAGGACAAAAGTAAACAGGACATGCTTGTTGCAAGTTTTCATTAGCTGGAATTAAGAATTATCAGGTGAATTGTGAATCGAAAATCCAGAAAACGTAGTCCCACGTGCGAGAACCGCAGTTACTGCCTAATTCTTAGCGCATATGGTTTGTATTGTAATTATTTACTGAGGCTGCTGATGAGTCAGTGACGAGAGGTGGTTCGCCGTCTGGGTTGGAGGCTACACTTTCTGTTGAGACACCTGATTATTTGTAACGTCTCTACTTTTCTACTTCAAAATTTTCAGAATCCACTCAATTGTCCTTTTTTGAGATTCCTCTTCCAAATTTATATTTTTCTACTTGTTTTGCAGTTTTTCAGTATTTAACATGTGGAACTTCTGAGATGTACAGTTGATGTTGAGAAAAGTGAGAAGAGCAATTAGAAGAGTTTGTAGATGCGGAAATTTTCCTATGTGTGTGTGCCCGCATGCGCATGCACTTTTGTATGTGGGGGGTGAGACGGGGGGAGAGATAGAGAGATCTGTAAGTGGGATATCGGTGAGTGGTATTTAACCTTAGAAAAGAGACCTGTAAATAGAGAGCATATGAGTAGTATGGTTTGGTATGTTCGAAGCCAGCGTCATGAAAGGGAGCCCGGGAGCCAGAAGCTTGGTAAGGAAATGACAAACTTCATGCGTTTGCATTCCACTTCGGGGGCGGCCATATTGGCAGCCAGTGTCAACTGGATGCGGGGTTATTGGCAGCCAGTGCCAAAATGTGCAAAAAATGTGCAAAAAATTGCAAAAATTTATTTTCAAAAAATTAATTTTCAAAAATTATTTTTTTCAGAATTAATGTTTTGAAACATATGATTTAATATTTCAAAATATTGATTAAATATTTCAAAATATGTATTTAACTTCTGAAAAGTTTCAACTTTACAAAAGTTCCAAAAAATTATTTTTTCTCGCACATTCCCTGGCGGCCATGTTGGTTCATGGAGGCTCCCTAAGCCGACGCCAAGGTGTCAGCCATGTTGGTTGTGGCTCCCGAAGACGACGCTGGCATTCAAGGGGGGTGCCGCAGTAAAGCGATGGGTAGAGCACAACTTCACGCTCTTGCATTCACGCACCTATGGCTGCGTACCAAAAGAGACGCAGCCAGGACATAGCTTCGGGACGTCATACATTCAAGGGGGGTGCCGCAGTGAAGTAATGGGTAGAGCACAACTTCATGCTCCCGCATTCCCAAAAGAGAGATGACGTAGATGGCAAGTTAAATGTAACACTATAGTATGACTAATTCAAGGGTGGCCGCAGTGAAGCAATGGGTAGAGCGCAACTTCATGCTCTTGCATTCAGGCACCAACGACGACGAATCCCAACAGAGACGCAGCCAGGACATAGCTTCGGAGTCGTTACGTCATGCTCTGACATTCAAGGTGGGCCGCAGTGAAGCAATGGGTAGAGCGCAACTTCACGCTCTTGCATTCACGCACCTACGATGACGAATCCCAACAGAGACGCAGCCAAAATATAGCTTCGGAACTTCACGCTCATGCATTCCATTAGAAGGGTGGTGCAGTGAAGCAATGGGTAGAGCTTAACTTCACGCTCTTGCATTCAGGCACCAACGATGACGAATCCCAACAGAGACGCAGCCAGGACATAGCTTCGGAGTCGTTACGTCATGCTCTGACATTCAAGGTGGGCCGCAGTGAAGCAATGGGTAGAGCGCAACTTCACGCTCTTGCATTCACGCACCTACGATGACGAATCCCAACAGAGACGCAGCCAAAATATAGCTTCGGAACTTCACGCTCATGCATTCCATTAGAAGGGTGCTGCAGTGAAGCAATGGGTAGAGCTTAACTTCACGCTCTTGCATTCAGGCACCAACGATGACGAATCCCAACAGAGACGCAGCCAGGACATAGCTTCGGAGTCGTTACGTCATGCTCTGACATTCAAGGTGGGCCGCAGTGAAGCAATGGGTAGAGCGCAACTTCACGCTCTTGCATTCACGCACCTACGATGACGAATCCCAACAGAGACGCAGCCAAAATATAGCTTCGGAACTTCACGCTCATTCATTCCATTATAAGGGTGCCGCAGTGATGCAATGGGTAGAGCGCAACTTCACGCTCTCACATTCATGCATCGTCGATAGAGGGCCCCCCAGACACAGACGACAGCCAGGACATAGCTGTGGGAGCTACGGGACACCAAGCTCTCGCATTTCATAGCAAGGGTGCCGCGGTTTTGCGATGGGTAGAGCACAAATTCATGCTCCCGCATTCACAGGACAGGGGGCAGACGTGTCCCGAGAGAGACGCCTGCCTCAGGCTACGGGACTTCACACTCTAGCATTCCATGTCAATGGGGGGCTGCAGTAGCTTAGGGGATATAGTGCACGTTAAAACAACGCGCTCTCACATTCACAGGGGAGGGGGCAGACGTGACCCGAGAGAGATGCATGCCTCATATAAATATGTACATACATACATATAAGATTTTGTAATGAGCCACAAATATGCAGATTGAAAGAACTGAAACTTTAAAGATAATAATTGTTGGTAATCAGTAAACCTTCTAAATGTTCAATCCCCAAGATTTCAAAACATACTTTTATCCCACACTATATTTGGTACTTAAATTCTATTATCCTAAATCATCTGTTCCACGCAATTGATTTTCTCTTTAAAATATTTTATTTCCCCGAAAAGCATCTGGCCCTTGTGTCTCTGAACCAAAAGTACTAACAATGGTGCATTAAATAATTGAACAGCCTGCACCTCGTAAAATACTTTATTACTTTACATTAACAAGTCACCAACACAAAGCATTTGTTTATAATTGTTTGTACAATGACCAAAGTAGGAGACACAGAGCGCATGTTAAAACTTCATGCTCATGTTAGGCGGTGCGTTTGCAGCTATGGCGCGCTGGAAGCAATAAGTAAGAAGTTAGATGCGAACCTCGGTGCCATCAGTACGATGTCCCTCACCACGACGACAAAACATTTTCAGAGACGAATCGCAGCAAGATATTGGAAGGGATGACGAAGAAACTTAGTACAAATCTGCTCGAAGAACAGATGACAAGTTAAATGGCACCCACTAGCATTCCATTTCGACGGGGCCACGGTAGAGTAGTGGACAGAGTGCACACTTCGCGCTCCTGCATGCACAGGGCAGGGGACAGGCATGTCCCTAAGAGAGAGACGGCCGCCACGCCTACATGACATCTATATGCTGCAGCCAGGCTGTACGATCAGTCAGTACGCAAAAAAGGAAGTCATGCAGCATACTGACATACACGTACGCGCGCGCGCGCCCACTTCCAAGACACAAGTGGAAGGCCGCATCGAGAAAGGTAAGAAGCCACAGCATGCAATCTCCATAATATAGGAATCTGTGTTTGTATATACCAGACTCACGTCATTACCATACCGCGCTCTCATTATATCATAGTAAATGCGATACATTAACGTTTTGGGTAGGTCAAGTACAGCAAACCCTACATAGATTGGCTTATTATATATATAATACGTTCATGTTCCAATTTTACCAGCGATAATTTTTTCATTTTATATTGTTCTGCATTTGAAAGTCAGTTTAGCGATAAGCGGTATGGTAATGACGTGAGTTCCGAAGCTATGTTTTGGCGGCGTCTCTGTTGGGATTCGTCATAGTAGGTGCGTGAATGCAAGAGTGTGAAGTTGCGCTCTACCCATTTCTTCACTGCGGCCCACCTTGAATGTCAGAGCATGACGTAACGACTCCGAAGCTATGTCCTGGCTGCGTCTCTGTTGGGATTCATCGTCGTTGGTGCCTGAATGCAAGAGCATGAAGTTGCGCTCTACCCATTGCTTCACTGCGGCCCCCCTTGAATGTCAGAGCATGACGTAGCGACTCCGAAGCTATGTCCTGGCTGCACCTCTGTTGGGATTCGTCGTCGTTGGTGCCTGAATGCAAGAGCGTGAAGTTGCGCTCTACCCATTGCTTCACTGCGGCCACCCTTGAATTAATCATACTATAGCGTTACATTTAACTTGCCATCTACGTCATCTCTCTTTTGGGAATGCGGGAGCATGAAGTTGTGCTCTACCCATTACTTCACTGCGGCACCCCCATTGAATGCATAACGTCCCGAAGCTATGTCCTGGCTGCGTATCTTTTGGGACGTAGCCATAGGTGCGTGAATGCAAGAGCGTGAAGTTGCGCTCTACCCATCGCTTCACTGCGGCACCCCCCTTGAATGCCAGCGTCGTCTTCGGGAGCCACTACCAACATGGCTGACACCTTGGCGTCGGCTTAGGGAACCTCCATGAACCAACATGGCCGCCAGGGAATGTGCGAGAAAAAATAATATTTTGGAACTTTTGAAAAGTTGAAACTTTTCAAAAGTTAAATCCATATTTTGAAATATTTAATCAATATTTTGAAATATTAAATCATACGTTTCAAAACGTTAATTCTAAAAAAATAAATTTTTGAATATTAATTTTNCATACGTTTCAAAACGTTAATTCTAAAAAAATAAATTTTTGAATATTAATTTTGTGAAAAAATAATTTTTTGAAAATTAATTTTTGCAATTTTTTGCAAATTTTTGCACATTTTGGCACTGGCTGCCAATAACGCCGCCTCCAGTTGACACTGGCTGCCAATATGGCCGCCCCCGAAGTGGAATGCAAACGCATGAAGTTTGTCATTTCCTTACCAAGCTTCTGGCTCCCGGGCTCCCTGTCATGACGCTGGCTTCGAACATACCAAACCATACTACTCATATGCCATGATTTTATCTTCTAGTGACTCAAGCTACTTAGCAGACATTTTTAAACCAGATTCAATTATCTTCTGTAGCATCCTGGGCCACCTCCGCACAAATGTTACCATTTGTAGCATAGGAGAAATAACATTAATAATAGTTGAAATAACCGCAAGCATGCCACAAATAGAGAGCTCCGAGGATCTAGTTGTGTAGGTGTGACCCCAATGTAAAAGAAGAAGCAAAGAGGCCGAGCCAAAATTCCCACTCCAGCACCCTTACACATACATAATAATAATAATTATTATTATTAGTACATACAGCAATATATAATGTGATTAAAAATGAGCATGGTGATTGATCAATAAAAAAATATCTGAAATTCGTGTGACTAAATTATTATTTTCCCATTTTAACAATATTAATAAACAAAGACTAAACTTTTAAAAAGTATAACTACAATAAATATATTTGGTTTTGAGTAGATAATAAGTTCTTTTTTTATTATATAATTATATATTATATAAATAAATTAACGTTAACTGTTGGGATCCCACAAAAAAATATTTTCAAATAGAAAATTACAAGAATGTTTTAAATGATACAACAAAATGTGAGTTATCTTTCATAATTGAAAGAGTTGAGAAAGGCTGCGACCTGATTACTGTGTTTCATGCACATGCCGAAAAAAAGGAGGGTGGCTGGACTTTCCCGAGATGTGGCCCGTCTGGGGGTAATCTCCCTTGCCAACGCCAGCTAGGTGTTACATCCTCTTAAAAAACGGCATCAGCCATGAAGATGACACAAAGCGACTTCAAAGAAAAACTGCCACGCCTCGGCAGCAAGGCAGAGAAAAAGCCTCACTACAGTATTTTTCCGACCCAAATGGTCGACTGCTGTAAATACAACATTTACGCACAAAATAAAGAGGCAAGATCATAATTATACATTACTGAAGCGACAAATAACAAACAGAAAAATAAAGACTTATCAAAAACGGTAAAACTCAAATGATTACACTTTTAGTGGGAAAATAGCCGAAAGTAATTAAAAATTCAGTTAGGCCATGACGAGTTGAAAACAAGAAGGAAGTTGGGTGCGTTCAGAAAATATCAGTCACTAGCCCAGGTATCAAGTCGCTCCACAATACCAGTGATACTATCCTGTTTCGTAATGCGGTATTTTACATTGATGCCATAAATACTTTATAAAATTATATTGACAGAAAATAATTTAAATTTGAAATTCACGAAAAAAATACGGGATATTTCATTGCGAAATTCACAATTTGTTTTTAAATAAAGTTATTTCAATCGGTTGACACAATAGCTTAACCATATAAGAGTAATTGGTCACTTATAAATTTAAAAATGAAAAAGTAACGAAATCTTGGAATATTACAAGATAATTAAACAAAATTACAGAAACAGTGACAAAAACATTATCTAACCNAAAGTAACGAAATCTTGGAATATTACAAGATAATTAAACAAAATTACAGAAACAGTGACAAAAACATTATCTAACCTTGCTTTAACATAAAAATGAAAAATTAAGGTAGGTGCTGGAAAAGAACACAAAAAGCTTTCCAATGAAAAAAAAAAAAAAATTCCCAGATAGGGAATACAAGGTTAAAAGAACATATAGAAAAATATGAGCGAGAGCCAACAAACGACAGACTTCGCAAAGCACGCGGTAAAGATAGTAAACAATTACTGTCTCAGTACTATTCTGTTAGTGCCATAGACTACAGACGAGGTAGACCACTTACTCGTCTTCTACCCAACACTGACCTACCCCAAAGGAACACAACTGTCGAAGCCACACAGTCAACAGTGATGAACTTGTTTGTTTATGTCTTAATTTTTAAATGATAAACACTATCATATTAATATAATTCTTCAACCTATTCGAATTAAACCTAACTGCATTAAAAATTAGAGGAAGTATAAAAACATCTCAAAGCATTTGTTTATTATTATTATATTCGTTTCACCCTCTTTGGGGTACGATGAAACAGTCATTTCTTTGAGTGTTGCTCCTTCCTTTGCACGCAGTACTTCTTCATTCTTTTAGATCTTCTTCTTCTCCTCTCCTCATCTGAGATTATGGGTTTCGACCTTATTTTAGATTTTTCTTATCCCTTCGTCTTTAAATTTTATCTGTACTGTTCTATCAAGTAATGACTTTTCTGTAATTTTTAATTCTCTTAGGTCTTTTTCAATTTCTGTGAACCAATTAGGCTTCATTTTGCGGTTACGGAAGAAATCAAAAATTTGTTTAGTTAATCTATTAGAATTCATTCTGAGAAGATGTCCGTAAAACTTAAGTCTCCTTTTGCGCATAGTATCTGAGAGTTTTTCAATTTTCTTGTATAGCGTTTCATTCTTGACGTATACTATATTACTGTCCTGAAATTTTGTTCCTATGATCTTTCTTAAAATTTTTTTTTCTTTTATTTCTAATTGTTCCAACTGACCTATGCGATTCAAGGTTAGAGTTTCTGCTGCATACAATGCTTCTGGCTTGACCACTGTTTTGTAATGTTTAATTTTGGACCCCCATGAAAGAGATTTCTTGTTGTATGTCTCTCTTGTCAATTGGAAGGTTACTCCATCTTATTTTTTCTGGATTCTATTGCATTGCGTTCTGCTGCATTCCAACTAATCCATTCCCCCAGATATTTAAATTCTTTCACTATTTCTATTTTGTTTATTAAACAGTATTCTAACCTCAAATCCAATCTATGCGGTTTTTGTTTTTAAAAGTGGTATTGGCAGAAAAGCAGTTCAATGTCGGGACACGGAGATTGGATGTGCGCAGCCAGCGAGATCGGTCTACCTCATCGTCAGTCTATGGTTTTGCCTGCACACACTGTCCTCAGAATTCTTTTCCTCTGCCCCCTGAGATAACGAGATTACTAGTAGGTAAAACTTACTGGATTGATCGTGGCTCGAGGGGACTGCAGTTCCAAGAATTTGTTTTACTTTTGTGTTGTAAACTGTAAAAACACATATACTAGTTTTTTTTGACGATAGTGAAGCTAGGGGATGACCTAGAAAAAAAATTTAATATACGCAGATTTACAAGTCAGAACGGGAACAGTCCGAACATTCAAAGAGTTGGTAATTGAGAAGTAAACAAGGGGGGTGAGGGGACATGGCTTACTATAGCAAATTAAGTGATGCCGGCATTAATATAGCATCAATAGGGAAAACAGATCCAAAATGGCACACACAAAGTAATACAGCGTTAAAAAAGTATCGTCTACAACTGCACCAAGGAAACTTTAAAATGTGGTTTACTAATCTGATTAAATAAGTAAGTTTTAAATTTTTTATTTACATACGTGTTGAAAAAATATTTTTGGTACAGTATTTGCTTGAGTGATTACATACACAAATATGTGTTTACATAGCTGGAGAATGGAAATGTAATATGAAGTCACTTTAATACACTTTCCTATTATGTTTTTTTTTCCACCGACTTCGGTGGTTGAAATGGAAACTTGTCATTGGCCGGCATAGAACGCAGTCTGTTATAAGTGTTTTTCATTTTATACTGTTGTTTGTGGTTGTAGCACGGACTTTGTGGTATTTATACTTGAAAATAGCAATTACTTGACATATATATTTATCGAAAATGTTATTTTCTTTACACTCGGAATTTTTTTTAATTATCCTTCTTTTTTAAATATACATCTACTTTTGGTTCCTGTAGTATTGGCAACACTGCGCTAATATGCAGGACAGGCGATCTCAGCAGTAGCAGACGACTGAAAATGACGGTGGTAAACGATAATTCTAACCGAGGAACTGTAACATTGCTTTTATCTGCTGAGGATGCGGAAAGAGTAGGATTAGGTTGGTATTCAATTATTTCCACCTGAATTGAATGTCCATATTATATATAGTCTCAAGATTTTACAAAATAATTCCCCTGTCATCGAAAAACACGTCCATTGCTAACGACACAACAAACTCGTCTGGCATAGCGGACGCCATTATTTCTACTACTGCCAATGCTGACGAGTGTTACGCCACCGAGATCGCTAACTGGCTCTTGACATTCCTAAATGTTTCCTGCTGAGTCGCCTCAGCGCTGTCACTTGAAACATTATTGTAGCCTCTATTGGAGTAGCTGGGGCGTGAGCGTGACGGGTAAATATAGGTTGTCCATGGTAAACTGAGCACTTTCGAAAGCCCTGCTCACAATCTGCTTGTACGTACACTGTGTATTCTTCCACTATATGTAGAATTAACATTGCCACAAGCTCCATCGCTTCATTCGTGCGTCGGTCAAGGGCAACTGTCAAATTGTTAAAAAAGCAAACATAAAAAAAAACATTCCTAACTCTTAACTTTTATGCATTAAAAAACAGAAAGTGAAATAAAATATTTCAGTATTCACACATGTTCACTTAACACACTTAATTTAACGTTATCACATGGAACTACTTTACTAGGCCCGCGACAGTCAACGTCCCCAATGTAACACACGTAGGTAGGGACAGTGCTGACCTTTTGCAAAGGTTGATTTCAAAAGTGCTCGCTTTACCGTGAACGGCCTTTGGGATGCGAGGAAGATGAAGGCGGCCTCACGTCGCCGGTTATCTGCGGCAGCCCGAGCCACAGATGGCGCAGCTCGGGGCGGGTTGAAGGTCGGCCGGGCGATAAGTGCGGCGGTGCTCGTCAGCAGGCAGTCGCTGATTGGAGGTGGTTGGCGCCGGACATGGCGGTCACCCCTGTCTTCGGCACCGTCGCCACGGTCGCCGCCGTCCTCGGCCTGGTGAGTGCGTCCAGCCACGCTGCTCGTCCCTAGACACTCGCCACTTCGCATTCCTTTCTAACACCATATATCACAGCTCACTGTACGGATGTTCGATCAGTATGATAACCGATTATTCCATTGCAGTTAATCTATTTTCGTAATCCATTGTTATTCTTTAGATTAATGGGTATATCGGTTAATGTAATTATATTATAAACTATTTTAATAACGAGCAGAGAATCTGTAAGTACTACACCTGGTATGACCTAATTTTCCACTTCTTACCTCTCTGAGGTAACTTAAACATATCAACAGGAATCAATTTTTGCGAGTTTTAATTTTTAAAAGCACAAAGTTTGTTTAAATACTTTAAGTTTTTCCCAGTAATTCGCAATAAATAGCTCTTAAAAATGGATCAATTTATTAAGTGTTTAATCGATTATTCTGAACTGATTAATATGTTTAATTAATAGAACCCTTGTGGTTTAATCGATAGGTGAGAAATCGATTATTTGGTTTAGATTCTAATCCCACGCTCACCGGCTGCACTTCCACAGCGAGACTCATGACCATAGGCCCAGGCGTGCGGACGGGATGTGCCCAGGCACGCCATAATGAAAGACAACTGTATTAATTTAAAATTGTGGTGTTTCAGATAAATTTATTATTTGCGAATCCCAGCATGCCTAAGATCATACTGGAGTGTATGAGAAATACTGGGGAATACCGAAACTGATTTTTACATGCTTATATTCGTTTTGGCGCATGGGTTCTGGATTCCAGAACCATCCGCCATCTTGGTTGACGTCACAGCCAGCGCTCGCGGCCGGCGGCTGCGCGGGGCTTATGTTGTGATTTTATGGTGGCCATATTTGTTATCCTTCCCCCAAAAACAACATAATCACACTACTGGCTTTCCATGGAAGAATCACGTACGTGACAGATGATTAAAAATCGCTAGAATATATACTATATAAATGTATGGTTTATGAAACATATAAAGTAGGCTGTTAGACAAATTTTGGACAAAGAATAAAGATTATATAGGCTGATATAGAGTCCACACTCCGAATACCAACCTGTACATTGGAACATTTTTAACGAACTTTGTATGTGATATTCTGCATTGTTATGTGTTTAATTCACATAATATACACATTTAATCAATATCCATCGTTTAGGCATGTCGTAGAGCCTCCAGTTCGAGACCCGAAACAATAAAAATATTAATTTTCTATCGAACTTAGAAAAAACTGCAATTTTTACCCAGTGATGGAAGTAATATGTAATCAATGTGAAACGTAAGTTTTATAGGAATAATTCTGGAGTTGCAATGCAATATGAGGTTAGCAATTTTATTAATGGTGCAAATTTTCTAAGCTTATTACCACCGTTCGTACACTGTTTAGTATTAATGCGCAACTCGTACAAATTTTTAAGCAATATACGTCGGGTGGGCACGGCGTAGGGACCGGAGTTCGAAATCAGAAACTATTTAAAAAAATATTAATTTTCTCTTGGTCTTAAAAAAATATCGGACGGCGTTTTCCGATGATGGGAGAAAGTATATATATATATATATATATATATATGTGTGATGCATGCTGATACCTTAGTTGATGTTCAGACGTTGGGAAGTTAACATCGATTAGGAAGCATTATATCTCTATACAGTGAAGATGAATTGCGTTGACAAAGGTCTGCCCTTGATATGAACGATCATGGAGCCGCTACCTGTATCATCGCTACCTGCGTCATCGTCAGTGTCGATTGTGTGACAGAGTTTTCACCTTCAGTCAAAATGCTCAGCGACATAAGAAAATCGCCTGTACAAAGAGTCCTTTTTGCATGAGGAAACATTACGATATTGGTCCCATGAAGTTTTTACAAGACGACACATTGAAGGATCACATCGAGAACTGCAAGGATTCGTCTTTTGAGAGCCAGAAAGTGATGTCAACGCCCCCTGCTGCATCGGTGGGTACTGATTCCACAGACAGATTGTGATGGGACAGTTAATGCGAAAGGCGGAATGAGTGCAGTAG
The DNA here is from genome assembly GCA_002778355.1 of Clitarchus hookeri. Taxonomy (NCBI): domain Eukaryota; kingdom Metazoa; phylum Arthropoda; class Insecta; order Phasmatodea; family Phasmatidae; genus Clitarchus; species Clitarchus hookeri. Next base: position 70,923 of record NQII01005416.1, read on the forward strand.
AGTCAGTTTGTGTGGAATGTACAATTTCAATACTTTCGCGTGAAATCGACGAACTTCAAGATAAGCAGTCGTCGGCTCTTAATACTGATGACTATACAACTCCTGCTACAAAGATAAATTAACTTTATATTGAGGATTAAACAGGAGCGAAGACGATCATGAAGGCTGCATTGATGATGACTCTGTCGATAGTGATGGAGCTGAAGATAATGGCGAATTTCTCGATGCACTGACGCACCCCTCTTCCACATTTGCAACAACAAGCGACATGAAGGAGGCGGAAAATGCTGAGAATAATAACTACTTATTTTCCGAAGACCCGAATGAACTTGTTGACAGACTCGACATTTGATTGTCCTGCAAATATGTGGATATCTCTCTTGCATAGTTCATATATCTTCAATCATTACACAACCAAACGAGAGGTGTTATATCGCATTATGTGATGAAATGCTTTCGTCTGATATTGTAATGTGTAAAATAAGAATGATTTTTTTTTTTATAAAATAATTGCGTTATATTTTTTTGTCATATAATTTTATTCCGCACAACTAAAGTGGTGCTATAAGAACTCAACTATTAAGGTAATAATACACATACAGAATATTTATGAAGACTGTACAAAAAATGCATGGATAGTGGACTGCATACAAAACGTTCACTCAGTCAACATGTAAAATTTTTAGAGAAAGTGAATGAAAGTAATTTCTAAATGTTGTGGGAGGGGGTGGGCACAAACCGAAGGAACGAACGAGTGATTGGCTTTGATCTAAGGATTAGTGAGGATGGTGAGGATTACGAAGGATTGGTGAGGAGGATTGTTGAGGATTGGTGTGGAGGATTGCAAAGGATTGGTGCGGAGAATTGATGAAAATTGGTATTGATAGGTGCGGGGGATTGTTGAGGCTTGGTGCGGTATGGTTCAGAGGATTGATAAGGATTAGTGCTTAGAAGTGTTGAGGATTGGTGCATAGGATTGTTGAGGGTTGGTGCTGATTGGTGCGGAGGATTGTTAATTATTGGTGCGGAGGATTGTTAAGGATTGGTGCGGAGAATTAGTGAGGTATGGTGCAAGAATTTTTGATAATTGGCGCGGATTGGTGCAGAGGATTGTTGATAATTGGCGCAGATTGATGGGGAGGATTGTTGAGGATTGATACGAATTGATGAGGATTAGTGCGGAGGATTGTTGAGGATTGGTGCAGATTGGTGAGTAGGATTTTTGAGGGTTGGTGTTGATTGGTGCGGAGGATTGTTTAGGGTTGGTGCAGTTTGGTGCGGAGGGTTGTTAATTAGCGCGGATTGGTGGGGAGGATTGGTGCGGATTGTTGCTGAGGATAGTTGAGGATATGTGTTGATTGGCGCGGGGGATTGTTGAGGATTGGTGCGGAGTATTATTGAAGGTTGGTGCGGAGGAGTGTTGAGGATTGGTGCAGAGGATTGTTGAAGATTGGTGTGGAGGATTGCTGAGTATTGGCGTGGATTTCAGTAGATTGCAGAGGATTGGGTGTTCAGGGAGGATTGATATCTGAGAAGAGCACGAAAGATAATACTAACACCCGACCTGCCCTCGTACATTCCAAGTCTCAAGAGCATATTGGTTTGTAAACCATAAACAATCATGCTTTTAAAAATGTTGGTAGACAAATGATGGGCTTGGATTGGTCACATATACAGACATCTAATTAATCTGTGTATAATATTTATGTCAACAAAATAGTCGAGGCAAAGAATAATTTGCAAATTCCGACATCATGTATCAATTAGACTTCAAGAGAGAAGACTGTAAATGTAGTAAGTGAGTCAGAGATTTTCGTATGGTTCCGCTACACCACATGTACAATTTACGTACGAATTAACAGAAAATACTCAAATGTTTTACATAAAAGAAAAAATATTTTTAATGGAATAATAAACACATATTTTCGATTTGACATACCATATGCCTTTAAAACAATATGGCTACCAGAAAAAACAAATGCTTGAAGAGCTAGTGGGCGTCACTTGTGAGCACCTTCGACAATCCCGAGTCCGGGGCTTCAAAGCACCCCCCGAGTCGAGCCGAAGACTGCCTAGATCGTCCTAGTAGGTGGCTCGCAGCCGTAGCCACAGCCACACAGCTCCCATTTAGAATACACTGTCCTCGTTTCCCCATATGCACACTACTTATATATATATATGTGTGTGTGTATAATGAGCATTAAATATAACATTGTTTTCAGAAAAATATATTTCGGTAGCATTAGTTTTACATAGTTACCGGTCAGGATGATAATTTTTCCTTTGGTTGGTCACAAAAATTACAAAAACAAGTCCTTGCAAAAAAGTATTTACACCCGAAAACATTATTCTCGACTAATTTAAGGTACGTACATTATCATGTTGAAGCGAGTGAGTGAATAAATTTGGGCGGCTCTTAACAATGGGGTTTTAAGAGTCAATGAAGGTATAGCGTGGTGAATATGGAGCAGCGCCGGAATGAAAGGGCGGAGAGACGGGAGACCCCCGAGAAAACCCGCTGACCACCGGCGTCGTCCGGCACGATTACCACGTGCTAAAATCCGGGAGATACCCGGCTTGCCTTGAGAGGCGAGCAGGCTAACCGCTCAGCCACCGCGGTCCTCTTATCGTGTAGAAGAAAATGTATTTAATAAAAGTTTTAAATAATTAAATATTTTGCAAAAATGTTTTCTACGATTGCCACAAAATGATATATCTATATAAATTAACTTAATAATTGCGTATGAAAATTGACTGAAACGGCGCCTCTAAGCTACATCTGTTTCGTTTTTGTTGTTGGTCTTATTTTAGGATACTTTCATTTGGAAAGGATGACTAATGTTATTAATTTACTTTGTGTGTGAAAATGCATGCGTGTGCAAATAGCTGTCTATCCCTTCCCATTCTTATCACACCTCGTCTCCTTCTAAACCGTGCTCTATTAGATATGGTGTTAAACGAGATAACAATCATTTTTCCAGAAAGGTGAAGTTAAAAATTGTTTGGCAGATTCTACCTTATATTATATTTATGCAGATAATGGCATTTGTCGGTAAAAATAAATTTTGACCATTTGTGGTTAACACGTTATATGTTAGATCTTTAAAGGTTTGAAAATATAAGCTTATTTGCATAATTTTAAAACATGCCCATTGAGTTAAAAGTACACGATAGTCCTTGCTATTTGGTAACTTAAGAAAATCCCAAAGTTAACATTTTTTTAACAAATTAATACATTTTCCTCTTCGCACATGAAACCATAATTATTATTTTCGCAGGTAACTGCACCAAAAGTAGACAACTGTAACTAATGCAATTCGTTCTGAACTGAATTATACGCATACGTTAAAAAATTTACTTGGTACAAAGTAAACATGCAATAAAGTTTTTTTCTGCGCCCGCTAATGCCTAATGTAACATTTTTATTGCAACATTTCCCATGTCTTCAAACATTGCGCGTCAATTCTGGAACTGAAAACCGAGCGTATAGATCGTGCGTTTCTTTCCAATAAGGAGAAGTGTGGTTCTCTTTCTTCGAGATTAGATGCAGACGTGCGAAGTGTCATGTTTGTTTTTCCCCTTCCCGAAGGCGTGATAATTATCATACAAGCTTGTTTGTGCATTCGAGGACGGAGCACGACGCAGCGATGGAGGTCGTGTTGTTCGCGACATGTTGGTTGCTGCTCAATTTTCTGGACAAATGCACGGCAGAAAACATGCATAAGAATGTGACATTTTGGAGTTGATGCTGGCGTCTTAGCTCCTACAGCTACGGCGCAACTTGCTGTTGACAATCTGGAAATAAAACCATTAACTCTTTTAACATTCGTTAAGTAACGAAAGTGCCTTGTTGATAGCATAGCAGAGCGTCTCTTGTATGCCGCACATAGTACCTGGCACATGACATTTACGTTTGGAAAATACGCAGTCGCCTGTAAACTGCTAATTTTAAGGGGCGGCATTCAGATTAGAGACGTAAATAAAAACTAATATGGCAACTTGAGGAAATACTTTTTTACGCTCTTTCTTATTTTTCTGCGTTAAAAATGTTTTGAAACACGTTCGCAAATGTACTTATAACCAAATTATTAATTTCGTTTAATATTTTCAGCATTGAGAAGCAAGTGCAACACAGTTTGAAGACATTCCATGAAGGCATAGCGATGATTTTTCGAAATCTCAATGTGCTACAAAATAGCATAAACTGTTAAAATAGCTGTGGTTTCGATCATATGAATTTCTGCAACATACGAACTCGGAATGGAGAGAAAGAGAGAGAGAGAGCGTGTGTGTGTGTGTGTGTGTGGAGAGAGAGATTTGGGTGGCTAGAGAACCGGTGAGAATGAAGCGAGGTGACTATGGAGCAGCGCCGGAATGCAAGGGCGGGGAAGGAGGAAACAGGAGATCTCCGGGGAAACCCGCCTGTCAGCGGCATCGTACTGCACGATTCCCACGTGTGACAATCGGGGAGCGACCCCGCCGGGAATCGAACCCGGTTCGCCTTGGAGGAAGGCGAGCTCTCTAGCCGTCGCGCACCGCGGCACTTGCCCTACTTGTAGTTTCAGTTTAACGTCAAAGACTATAGAAAGCTTAACTGCAACAATATTTAGTGAGCTCCGATCCACATGGCTATAACTTGTCACTGGTGTCATTGGGGCCGCTGTGGTGTATAGGTTAGACTACTTGCGACCCACCTAGGCCAACCGGGTTCGATTCCCGGCGGGGTCGCTCCCGGATTTTCGCATATGAGAATTGAGCCGGACGATGCCGCTTGTCGGCGGGTTTTCTCGGGGATCTCCCGTTTCCCCCGCCCCTCCATTCCAGCGCTGCTCCATACTCACCTAGTCTCATCCTCATCGACTCTCAAGACCTCGATGTTAAGAGCCGCCCAAATCTCTTTTTTCACTCACTGGTGCGTATGGGATGGGCAACATAATCATCAACATGATCACATCATGTGATCGCGATATATTAGAGAACATGGCTACCAGTGTTATTGACGTAAACGGCATGGGTCAATTTTCCGTCTTTTGACATTGGTTGTCATAGCATTGGAGAAACACTGGGATAGACTACATGCTTTTTGACTGGACAGTCTGTGCCCGCGGATGATTGACTGTCCAGTGCTACCCGCTAGTGGTCTCTATTTGAACCCTTAAACAATAGAAAACATATTTTTAATCATATATTTTTCCCGATGTACGTTCAATGGTGTTCAAGTGTAAGTATAATCAGTAAAACAGGGACCTGAAAGCATTTGAGGTGTAATAACTGGAGTTTTATGAAAATGTACAACTAAGCAAACCAGTTTCTGCAGTCGATAAAATGCCAAAATAGGACGTTGAATGGTCATTTTTCGAAAGGTCATTAAAGATCCGGAACCTGTGACATATTATAGTCAGCTTACCACGTCGATATGAGGCATTTGTGGTGGTTAGGGATAATCTCATCCCGTATTTATCATCCTGACTTTTTAATGTCTCCATTTAGTGATACTGTTTGTGACATATGCCTATCAAATCAACATCTTGACTGACTATGCTTAATTTTGGACACCATTATAAATACAGGATCATCGGAAAAAGAATGGTACAATTTCAAAAAATCACAGATTCGGANTTAATTTTGGACACCATTATAAATACAGGATCATCGGAAAAAGAATGGTACAATTTCAAAAAATCACAGATTCGGAACTATTTATAACCGATTTGGTTGGTTCTTCCACCAAAATGTACAGGAAGAATCAAAGTTTTGCTTACGTTAGAATGTTTCTATGCGCGCTCCATTTGTAGCTCTACATATGCCCAGGCGATATTCTACCTCCATCCACATATTCCGTAGCATTGTCAGCGTAATTGTCTCAGTGGCAGCAGTAATTCTCTGACGCAAATGTTCCAAATCCTCGAATATTCACATCGTAGACAATGTTCTTGACATTTCACCAAATTTCTTTCCGTATCCATTTCGTTTAACGTGAAAGTAGCGAATGCAAAACGTTTGGGTCGATCTTCCGGCTTAATTTCATGCCTCTATCGAATCTTGTAGACATGCAATCTCAAACTTTTATTAAGAACATTCCGCATGGTAGTCTTCGGAATGCCATGCCCCATACTGTGACGGGCGTCTGCCTTTGTAGGGCTGCGAACACGAGATAGCCTAAGCTGTTACACCTTTTCTTCGGACGATCTTGGTCGTCCTGGTGATTGTTTTTTTCTGTACGGTACCGGCTTCGCGGAAACTTTTAACCCAACGACAAACAGCCCTCCGTTCTGGTACACGTTGTCCCGGAACTGCCGTCTAAAATTGCGTTGCCCAGTAGCTACAGACTTGAACCCCGCGAACCACAGAACACACTTTACTTTGCTTTCTGCTGTATGGTGGCCATCTCACTGGAGAGGTCGACGCAGATGCCAGATGGCGCGCTCGCCCCTGCCACAATCTCAAGANCTCCAAAAACTTTCGTCCTTCAACTACAATTTGGTGCAAGAATCAGCTAACTCAGTTAAATAGTTTCGTCGCTATAGTTATGAAATTGCACCTTTTTTTTCGATGATCCAGTATAACCTTGTGCAGTTATTTCGTACTAACTATTTCGTAATAACACTGTTATTATTTCCTATAACATATTATAGGAAATAACAACAGTGATGAAGAGAGACGAGAACTAAATTATTGCGTTTAGTGCTGCAAAGTAGTATTAGCAGTAGCTTGTACAGGAGAAGGACAAACAATGCAACTTTGCTTACATTCCCCGTAAAAGCTTCACAAGGTCAAAGATCCGAGACGCCGACGTGACAGCTTGTCATCTTATAATGCTCTGCTATCTTTGTTCGCGCTGGATGGAAGTGCGCGCTACATTGTCGAGCTTTTGTTCTTTGTAATGAATCAGTTTTTGAGTTAAAATAAAACTGTCATTTGAAGCATACGTTCAATGTGTAGTTTGTCCTTCCTAATATGTTGACACTTTACGGTTATTTTCGAATTTAAAAAAATGCATCATACGCATTTTATTTTATTTAGCCTATATGATGTTACATTATTCAATTTTTAATTACATTGGTTGTTATAAACAACAAAACGACACGTTAAGACTGTTCAAGTATCCAAAATATTTTCTGTATTTAAAGCTTATTTTATATTTGGTCATAAACGAAGCGGAAAATTTTTAAACTTAAAATAATAGGAGTGTGAGAATTTTAATTTCATATTTAGAATTAACTAATTTCATTCTGCCATACAAGTAATAATTTACAATAATACGATGATATATGAACACTTTTTTTAATGGGATGCTTAGTTCATAAGAGTGCTAACTAAATACACTGTTATAAAATGCTTACGTAAACTGATCGGCAAAATTTTTCTATTTTTTTTAGAAGAAACGACGACAAGAGAACCATGTATTTAATTAAATAATCTAAAATGTTTCATTTGATATCATTTTTTCAGATGATATCAAATAAAACATTTCCAGTTATAACAGCTAAAATGTTGCATTTCATGAAACAACTTAATTTTTACGAAATAAAAGAATTCATAAAAAATAACATATTTTGCATTATCCTAGAATCCTTTCAGAATTGTGTCCGTTTGTATGCTTAACAGGTTCTTTCTACCTGCCTTTCACATTCCTTCAACTTAAAAGCTCTTTCTTTGACAACCCCATAAATAGTTAGAAATGAGTGGTTCAAACGCAGCTTCGTGACAGGGAGCCAGGGAGCCACCAAACCTTGTTATGAAAATGTAAACATCCTGCGTTTGCATTCCCCTTATATGGCGTTTTTTTTTTTTTTCGTTTTTCAATCGAAATATCACTTTTTCCCCCCAAAAACGTCAAAATGTCCATTTTTCCGTAAAAATGTCCCAAATTTCCCAAAATTTATCCAAAAATCAAAACTTTTCCAAAAATGTGTCGATGACCCCACAATCTGGCCCAGTGATTCCTTTCTGGGCAATGAGGATTGACGATTCATCCTAGTATGACATGTAAACTTCACGCTCTCGCATTCCATTTTGACGGGGTGCCGCAGTGATGCAACGGATAGATTACATGTTAAACTTCACACTCTCACATTCCATTTCTATGGGGTGCTGCAGTCTTGCAACGGATATATGACATGTTAAACTTCATGCTCTCGCATTCCATTTCTACGGGTGCCGCGGTAACGCAACGGATATAATATTTCAAAAGTCATTTTTAATATTTCAAAAAAAAAAAAAATTCTCTAAAATTACATGGTGGCCATTTTTGTTTTTGCTCCCTGCGACGAATCCCCCCTTGCCATTAAATCGACCGAGGCTGCTGGCAAAGAAAGTTCTTCATTATTATTATTATAAAATTGAAAATTTAATACCACCAAATAATATTTATCTCATGTTTGTATATGTATTCTTAGTGTGTAAATGAATTTGTTAAACACTTTGAAACTATCAATACTTTCATTTAACATACATTTCAGTATCTTCAACAGTAAAAAATAATAATTAAAAAAATTATTCATTGCTATAACCAAATAATATTTTTTCATGTTTTATATAATATATGAGAAAGAAACTAATTCTTCATATGTANTATGGGGTGCTGCAGTCTTGCAACGGATATATGACATGTTAAACTTCATGCTCTCGCATTCCATTTCTACGGGTGTCGCGGTAACGCAACGGATATAATATTTCAAAAGTCATTTTTAATATTTCAAAAAAAAATTTTTTCTCTAAAACTACATGGTGGCCATTTTTGTTTTTGCTCCCTGCGACGAATCCCCCCTTGCCATTAAATCGACCGAGGCTGCTGGCAAAGAAAGTTCTTCATTATTATTATTATAAAATTGAAAATTTAATACCACCAAATAATATTTATCTCATATTTGTATATGTATTCTTAGTGTGTAAATGAATTTGTTAAACACTTTGAAACTATCAATACTTTCATTTAACATACATTTCAGTATCTTCAACAGTAAAAAATAATAATTTAAAAAATCATTCATTGCTATAACCAAATAATATTTTTTCATGTTTTATATAATATATGAGAAAGAAACTAATTCTTCATATGTAATGAGTATCTATTATTTGTTTTTTCTTTTGCTACACCAAGCCTGNAATGTGTATCTATTATTTGTTTTTTCTTTTGCTACACCAAGCCTGACGCGAGTTTCGGAAAATATGTGAAGTAGTATGATTATTAGTTTTGCAACAGACAGGCAGTGCGCGACGCCCGCCTCCAAGTCAACAGACACTAATATAATGGGATGTTGTTAAATAATAATTATTATCTCCAGATACGGCAAGAATTTAGTTAATGGGACGTTGTTGAATAATAATAATTATCCCCCAGACACAGCAGGCATGTCCACCTCTCCAAGACAACGAGCAGCATTCCAAAAAAATATTCCAAGTTCGTTATAGCTCTGCCCCCCAGACCTCGTGTGCGAGTGAGCATGTAGCGTAAAATACTTTGTAAAATAATTATTAAGACGTTACAGTTGGACATACCAAAATCGTCAGACACACCTTAGCACACCGACATATGCGAGCACTTCCAAGACACAAGTATCACAGCTATGCCAAGAGAAAATAATATGTTTAAATACGGTGTACGCTCGACCAGCCAGTACGCAAATTAGTATTACACACACACACACACACACGTGTGCTATCGGGGACAGATCGGGGGACCTTGCTAGTACGTGACGCCGGCATTCAATGAGCACGAGTCGTGTGTGGACGAGAACTGTTCTGTTGAAAGATTGTTCCAGGACTCTTATTTCATGACGGCTAAGACGAAAGGACGCAGGATGTCACTGATGACGCTGTGCCACCAGAGTCCCCCGAATAACTACCATAAGAGACCTAAAGTCACGTCCTATGTCTCCCTACACAGTAAAAAATACCTTTATNGAGTCCCCCGAATAACTACCATAAGAGACCTAAAGTCACGTCCTATGTCTCCCTACACAGTAAAAAATACCTTTACTTCTTATAAACAATTATTTTTGAACTAATTGCCAAATGCAGAAATATTGCAATTTTACAGCACTTTGTTTTAGAAAACATACAAAATCGGTTGCGTAGCTCCATATTAAAAATAAACTTGAAGTCTGCCGCACTTGCTTGGCGAAGTTCAACATTAGCTTCACACATCCACCGTAAGGTATCTGTAGTGTTACAAACATAATCTTCGGCAACTAGTTCTCAANGAGTCCCCCGAATAACTACCATAAGAGACCTAAAGTCACGTCCTATGTCTCCCTACACAGTAAAAAATACCTTTATTTCTTATAAACAATTATTTTTGAACTAATTGCCAAATGCAGAAATATTGCAATTTTACAGCACTTTGTTTTAGAAAACATACAAAATCGGTTGCGTAGCTCCATATTAAAAATAAACTTGAAGTCTGCCGCACTTGCTTGGCGAAATTCAACATTAGCTTCACACATCCACCGTAAGGTATCTGTAGTGTTACAAACATAATCTTCGGCAACTAGTTCTCAAAGATTTACTTGTATAAATACTGTACAAACAAAATNAAGATTTACTTGTATAAATACTGTACAAACAAAATGTATAGTGTATGCCATGCTGTCAGAAGTAATACCGGCATGTCACTCCACAACACCGGCAGTATGCGACCTCTTCCCTCGGCGTCGATTACTCACACACGACAGTAATCCGTGGTATTGCAGAATCGATATTCCTCACTAACTTGATGCGACGTCACTCGTCTTTGTTCAGTGTTTCCCGTTTACAGAACCACTCCAACATGCTGATTCTCCTCGGTGTGTTCTGCCTAGGCATGGGGCGGAGAATCTGTAGTCTGGTTGAAGCTGGTCGCCTATATATGCGTGTGGGACGACAGAGGCATTGAAAAGTGCCCAGTACTGTCCAGNGTTCGCCCGTACAAATACTGTCCAGTGCTCACGAGAAGGCGAGGCTCTGGAATTCGGGAGGGTGTTTGAGCGGGTGGGTGGGCTGCAATGTCGCCACCTCTAACCTGTACTACCAGTACTAAAAATATCAGTTAGCAAGGAGATTTTCCTTTCATACGAAACGCATACAAACATGCTCTATAATGTTATGGTGTACGCCTTTATTATTTCTTCTAACAGTAACCTTTAAATTCACCGTTTTAGGTGCCCGTCTGGCTGGTGCGCGAAACGTTTTGCATTGTGTTTGAAGTACAGATTTTTAAAGCAAGCTGTTCATTGTACATATTCGCAATCTGTTCCCGTACGAAAATTAATCACATTTCACAATAGTTACAATTTTCAAAACATCTTTTACATTACCAACACTAATTTGAAGACTTTCAGTATGGCCAAAAACAACATTTTTAAAAAACTTTTTTAACTTAAAGTGTTTTACTTAAATACCTGCGAAACAACCATAGTGACCTGAAAACAATTTTGATGGCATAAATTTAGGGCGAAAACANGTGTTTTACTTAAATACCTGCGAAACAACCATAGTGACCTGAAAACAATTTTGATGGCATACATTTAGGGCGAAAACAGTTAATATCAGGAATGCATAACTTTAAAATACTCTGAAAGGATATGCTTTTACCGCTTACCTCAAACAGTGGATGTTGTTGTTCGGTGATAATTTATTCACTTTCGGGAAGTGGCAGCGCCAGTTCCAATTCGGAAGAGGAAAATTCGTCGTTAGATGAATCACTCGAGCCACTGGAGTCACGGCCTAGGCATATCACAAAACTGTCTATTGCGTCTTCCACACGACAGTCCTTTTGCCAGTAGTCTGCTTCTATATTTTGGACATGCGAACAGTGTCCTTGCCACTCTTCTTCAGCGACGGAAGATATTGCTTCCGTCGCGATTTCCATTAGTTTTATTAACGACAAGCTAGCAGTAATGTTCTTTTCCCGCACTAGTATCTTTGTTTTAGACCACGCTAGTTCAATGGGATTAAGTTCGCACATATAAGGAGGAAGTCTAAGAACATCGTGTCCGTGCATTTTTAAAAGTTGGTCAATGCGAAATACTTTTTCAGGCTTCTTGTTCTGCGCAATTAAGTCGAAAAGCTCTGTTTTTCACATTTCATGAGTAAAGGGAATGTTGTTATTGGCCAACCATGACTCCATTTCCTTTTTCACTGCATACTTCGATGGGGGTTTATTTTCTTGCACTAAGTGGTAAGGTGCATTGTCCATAATAACAACAGACTTTTCCGGTAGGTTTGGCAATAACTGATTATGCATCCACTTTTCGAAGTTTACAGAATTCATCTGCGCATGGTAGTCCCCCGTTGCTCTGCCTGCTGGAAAAATTAGCAGTGCCTTTTCAATTAATCCAGTTTTAGCACCTGCATGAACAACAATTAAACGGTTCGAAGAACTGCTGTTGGTTAACACACCATGTTCAGTATCACTTTGCCAACATTTGTTAAATGTGATGTTGCTATCAACCCAGGTTTCATCAATGTAAATTATGGGGCGCCCGTCCATTCTGTAGTGGAGAATTAATTTTAAGTATTTATAATGCCAGTGGACAATGTGTGGTCTTTCCACTAATATTTTCCGAGAACTGTTACACTGTTTCCATTTAAACCCCATTTTTTTTCAGTATCCGCCTGAGCGTGTGAACATCCCATGGAAAATCAATTTTTTCTCTCCAAGCAACGAGAAGCTTAGGACATGTTGGTACTTGTTTCTGTACTAAGTAAAACTCATGAATGACGTCTCTGATTACTCTCCTATCAAATGAGTCACAGCGCACATATCTTTCATGTCGGTGTTTGCCCGGTGTTGACAGCGAACTGTTACAAGCATCGGCACCTTCTTTGCGATTTCTGGAAACACTTCTCATAGAAATTCCAGTGTATTCTGATGCACGCAGGTTGGATTGAGATAATAAATGCTTTATTTGACCATCAGTAGCATCTTCGTCACAATTATTTATCACATGTCATTTATCATGCCATAATATACCGTCCTGATACGCACGCAAACGACACTAACTCGTGACTGACTTCCTGAGAGCTGTTTCTTTTGGGATGACTAGTAGCGAGGGTGACCCGTTACTCTGTCAGCGGTCTTTAAACGCCGGAAGGTGGCAAGGGAGGGTTTGCGGCCCCGACCTCCACCCCGCCACGCAGCCCTGCCTTCTCGTCAGCTCCCTACTGTAACTGCGTCTGTATGGCAGGCGCCGATGTCACGGTGTTTCATAATGATTGACGCACAGTATGGTGTCCCTGCTTTGGTGTGGTCTGTCATGGTGAACCGGAACTAACGACGGGTGTGGGTGTCCTCATGTGCTCATTGGTTCAACATCGAGCCACTTGAATGCCCCGCACGTGCGACAGTTGCACGATACCTCCACCCAGACTCAAGGAGACCCACGTTGTGCCTCCTACCTATCTTCGTCAAGTGCTGGTAATGATCTCCATTGCGTCCACTCTCCAATGCGAACACACTGTGTTCGGAGACCTTCGCTCACTGTGTTGACTGTCTGATTCTCTGCTCGAAAACGCCTTATAACTCTATCGCTATAATCGCGATGGAACCACTGATACACTCTGGTGGACGTTGTAAACATCACATATAATTGAAACTCGTAATTATTTGCACACTCAGTGATGGTATGCTAGTGTACCAAATGTACAGTTTTGGCACTCTTTTTGGGCACTGTACTATTTTTTGTTTATATATCGGTTTTTAAAACCGGAAGAATTGTGATGCGGTTTTTCTCTTGACTTTGTGTATGTATGTACGTATATGTGTGTGTATATATATATATAGAGAGAGAGAGAGAGAGAGAGAGAGACTAGCTTTCTCTACGTGGCTTCGCCCACATGAAATACGCCAAACAGCTATTAATTTCCTTTACCAAAGTACTTTTTTCCTACTTTCTACTCCACATTTCTCAGGCGCTAGGGTTACCAGTTGCTAGATGATATTACTCTGGAGCAGGCCATGTAGGGCTGCTGATGTGAGATGCAGTTCTACCTCAGATCTCTCCCTGCCACCTTTAGCAACTGTGCCTGGAACTACCTCAATTATAGTCATAACGAAACAGCCAGTGAGGGGGAATTGCAGTCTCTTAAACTCGAAAAGGTACTCGGTTGGAATGAGTGGTACACACGGTATGAAAACTAATTCACCCGTTCACACCCAGTGAACACTTTAGCCTCGATTTCATCTTTTTGCCAAACCTTCACTTGGAGCCCGGTGTAACAGCAGTGTTTCCGCGGTAACATTAATGGAGCACCAAACTTGAGTAGAAGCTTGTATGGTGGCAGGCGAAATACGCTGTTGATAAACTCCACTGGTTAATCAACTGCATTATGCATTTTTATAACCGTGTCCACAGATTTGCATTCCATTTGTACCCCTTCGAACGACTTCAGCAAACAATGCCAATGATTTTTGCATATTGTTAACGTAACTTACTCCTCGTAACATCTTCTGCGGTAATATATTTTCTAAGTATTTGTTGATTAACTTTAAAACTACAGAACGAAATTGGATAAACTGATTTTTGCCTTCTATTCTAAACATGTTTGTTATTAATGGTAATGGAATATATACAAAATTACAACTATTGTTTTCGTTAACAAATGCTCGCATCTGTTTGAAAACCAAATATAAACTAACGTCCTCACAATTTCTACATTGCGCGATTTTCACAGTTCTCTAGATGATTCCCAAAGTTTTCGTTCTGGCAGTTCTTTTTGCAAGATACCAATTAAATGTTGCAGCACAAATATTGGTTACTGGCAGGTGGCATGAAACCATTTCACTCTTAATCCAAAAAGACATATGAAATTATTAACTGTGGAATAAAATGTGATATATACTATATAGAATTTCGTAAGCAAAAAAAATTTTGCGTCGTATTTCACTAACCGCACAATTTATGAAAAAATGATATGTATTATTACTGATCCTTCTCAGTCCTTATACTTAAGTCTGCAACTATAAGAGAAATGAAATATTTTGTTTCACAATAAGAGACGGGGTCACCTTTGTATTCATAATTTTATCGTTTGAAGAGTTTTTGTAAAATATGCTGGTTTGAGAGTTACAGGCATGGAAACCATGTAATATAGGTAACACATCGAAAACACATTCCACTATTTTCACCTTCTTAAGAGGTTTGAAATTCTAAAAATCCGAAAATCCGTTTTTCTTTTTGGTATTTATGTAGCCAACGTTTGGAAGCAAAAAACATAACGATATGCTATCAAAGAGTTATTGAAGAATTCCTCGAAAATACTTTAAAACCCTTTTCACCTTATTCGGGGTGGAATTTCAAAAAATACCGTAAGATTCGACAACTTTGGGCCAGCGACCCAACAATGGGCCACAGCTGCTTTCAGAATGAGAGAGCTATCTAGCTATCTGGCGTTTAAATAACGTATTGATTTTCAATTGACATTTTTACTTATTTGACAAAAAAACATGAAAAACACATATTAAACATTGAGGGAAAATGTAAAAAACAAAAATGTATACAGTTTTGACTCGTGAATTATTGTAGCGTGACAACATTGGGCCAGGGCACGTTTGACAAGTATTTTAATCGGACAAGAAGACGTGGCCTATAGTTGGCTTACATGTGTATACAACAATGGGCCACACAAAAACAATTTCCCCTCCCTTCCCTTGCTACCTGGATTTGTTTTGGCCACAGGATTACATTTTTGAGATGTGTAGTTATGCTGGATAAAATTCCCAACCCGTTATCTTAATAAAAAAAAGGGTGATTATGCTTGCAAATATCAAAAATTGGCACAAAGTTGTCGAGTTTTACGGTACTGAAACCAATTTAAGGTGTTTAGGTAGCCAATTTTTTTAAGTAAAGGCTATATTGACATATTATTGTGAGAGTTATTGATGAGTCCTAGGAAACAGTTTACCCATTTTCACCCCATTAGGGATGAACTTAAAGAAACCTCAAATCAATTTTTACGTATTTATAAAAGCAAATTTTTGGAGCTAAGAAGATAACGATATTCCATCGGGTTAGTGGGCAGTTGAGAAATCCTCGAAAACACATTTTACCACTTTTCACCACTTTAGGGGTTGAATTCCGAAAAATCCTATAATTAGCTTTTGCATATTTATATGGGTAATCTTTTGAAGCTAGGAGAATAACGATATCTAACCGGGTTAATAAACTGTTGAGGAGTCCTTGATTACACATTTTACCCCTTCTCTCAACCTTAAGGGTTGAATTTAAAAAATCCTAAAAAAAAAATTAGGCATTTATATAATAAGTAATTTAAAGCAAAGAGCATAACGGTATCTCTTCGGGGTAGTGAGCTATTGATGAGTCATTGAAAACACATTTTACAATTTTTCATTTCTTTGTGGGTTTAATTTTTAAAAACCCTAAAATATTTTTTTATGTTTTGAAGCTAAGAGCATAACGATATCTCTTCAGGCTAATGAGCTATTGAGAAGTTCACGAAAACATATTTGACTCCTTCTGACGTTCTTAGGGGCCGAATTTTGAAAAATCCTTTTTGTATGACTAAAGTTTGTGTGATTTAATTATAAAATGCAACTGAAAAATGTTTAACGCTGTCGTTATTCAAATTTCTCCTTTTACTTCACTGCAAACTCAATAAAAACATTAATTAATTATATTTTTGTTCGTGTTACTCTTAAAAGCCTGTACTGTACTTGCGTCTCGCAAGTTGGCAACCTTTGATTCAAGACTTTCTTCCTTCCCGAGAGTTCTCATAAGGCGCGCCGAACATACAACAGCGATGATTCATTATCATCGTCCCCGCAAGCCTTTGCGGTGCAGGTACTTTATGAGAGGCAATGACTGCGTTCCTACAGCGAACCGCATATCTCAGATCTCCAGAAGTTACGAAAATATGGTCACGCAACTTAATATTTTAATGAAGACGTAATATTTTTTTCTACGCAGCTCGGATATTTCAAACAATCGATTCAAAATATTTCGAAAAATTACTTAACCTTAAATTATTAAATTAAGCAAAATGTATTTTTATGTATGACTGTGGCGTAGTTATTTTAAACCGGCACTTGTTACAACAAACTATTCGACATACGTTTAGCGTAAACAGTAATATTTTGGACGACGTGACGTAAGATTTGGTTCTATGCTCAAGACTGGAAAATAATTAAACCCATCTAACATTTAGTATTATATTTCCACTGCATAATTGGAAGAAGCGTAAAATGTTACACTGTCGTAATTTTAAGCCGTAAATACTTATCCTATGTATGACAGTTTCAAAGTGTCATGTCGTTATTGTATACATTTTTTTTGTGTTATGTATAAAATGGAAGAATTAAAACATAGTATTTAATAATTTCCTTAAGAACGTATTTGGCCATTTTCGGAGTTTTCAGCTTTATTTTGTTATTCGTGAAAGTTGCTCTCACATATAGAAATGGCAGTAATTTTACACTATTCACTCAGTTGATTATCTAACAGTGACGGTGAGCGAGGCCGTGCTCTTTGGCTCTGGCACTGACCAAATTTTCATACTTTTTGCCGAAGGTTTTATTTAATCACAGTTTCAAAAATGAAGTAATATTGTCTCAAAATTGATGCAATTTTCCTGTAAGGCTCGGCATCACAGTGTATTTACATTTGTGAAAAGAGCCAAATTTCTCTACTTCTAGCGTATAGATCGAACATCACAAAAATACGAAAAAATTTTCACATAAAGTCTAAGAGTAAAATCTATTTCCTAGTGTGGAATTTTTCTTATATAACCTTTTAGAGAGTAATAAAAAAATTGTTTAATTTAGTAATTTTTCAAATATGTTGAACAGCATTTTTGTCAATATAGGACAAAATACATTAAAAAGACATGTCTGTTAATATAGCTATTTGGTAAGATCTGAGCAATAGTTTTCGCTCAAAAAGGAATGTAAATGTAATATTTTAGCTTGACGTTTTGCCACCAGTTGTCGTTGTTGAGGCGACACTGCCCCCACCACTAACCTTGCATGCCTCCCCTCCCTTCCTGGAGAGATGTGGTGATAGTGACACTCGCTAAGTAATTTTATAAGGATGTGTAAGAAGACGGGGAGAGGGCAGTAATCGCTTGCCGCAAGATTGTGGGGCTGGTGATAAGGAGAGTCAAGAAGAACACGGTTACAAAAAAGATACACAGTAAATGGCAGGATAAGACATTACACTATCAAGCGACGAATATTTAATATAATCGTAAAGCTTCTATGATTTTAAGTAACAGGTAAAGATTGCGTTAGGAATATCAACAAAATAAATTCACAATATGTATAATCTTATAATAATTCTATTGTACTGAATTTGTGTTTTCTGCAGCTATATTTTTAAAAATATTATAATTTACACCAGTTTAACAAGCACCAAACTAAAAACGAAAATAAATTATTTATATAGTCCATTCATTGTAAGCTCAAACTTATTAAATCAAACCTTTGGAAAATCACCCTAGTCTTGCTTGTATGTTTTTTCTTAAAAAATATAATTGTTTTTATCTTCCCATTCACCTTAAACTACAGTATTTTTGGGCGAACCAAAACCTTCACATACGGTTTTCCCGACAAGTTTTATATCTAATCTATTTTATATATAATATAAATTTTGTCTCCAAAGAGACGTTGCGTGTTGGTAGTGGCCATGGATAAAATGATTCTCATCTTACAGTTACTAAATTGAGTTTTATTACAAGATTGGTAAAATAACTGTGTCACCAACTTAATTAGATTTTCCGACCGCTCGAGTATAAATATTTTTTGTTGATGTGTATGAAAGATTTGTCTTAAGCCAGCCCAATCACACGGTGCATTTTTTCCCATCTGTTTTATTTATGTAATTGCCGGTGGTCCGATACATTCCATTCCTGTTTCGCCTTTGCCGGTTCGTTAGTGTTTATATAGCGCCACGTTGTTGAGCTGGCTGAATTTCTATAGAGAGCTCATCATCGACGTTTGGAAAATAAATAACAACCAACCTATCCTCAATTACTTTTTGCGTCACTGGAATCTTTAGTTTATAATCACATAATATTGTACACCCGCGTTATTTATGATTCGTTTCGGTGCAGTTACGCGTGTGCGTTTGTGTTTGATGTCGGCGTATTATGTAGAAAAAGTGACGTGAAGAATAGATACGAAACTTACGATCATCATAACCTTGTTTATACATAAAATAAATCCCTGATGTATTTTACTCGTTACAACTAAACGTCGGATAAATTTGTTTGTAAAGTGGCACATTGGTTGTATAGGTTAGGTCATATTAAGGAATATAATCATTGTTGAGGGGCAGGGGGGAATTGGTAGCAGGTTGCAACAGATAGTTTAGAATCCGTTTTTGACTTGAACCCTGATTTAGTTTATTACTGTAATGAAACGGCACTTTGATATTTAAACCAGTTGGAAATACAAACATATCAAAAACCATGGCATACAATAACGTACTAGGCGTCAGTGTTTGTTACAGTAACCCATTAAACAATTATATTGTCTATAAAATAAACTTTGCAGCTCGTAAAATTTCAAGAAAATGTTTTCGTACCTGCTGTGCTCTCAGTTAATTATCCAGTTGACACACTGACAAGAATAATGGGGCAGTAGGTCAAGGCAGTAGGTTGAGGCAGTAGATTGAGGCAGTAGGTCGAGGCAGTAGGTCGAGACAGTAGGACGAGGCAGTAGGTCGAGGCAGTAGGACGAGGCAGCAGGTCGAGGCAGTAGGTCGAGGCAGTAGGTTGAGGTAATAGGTCTAGGCAGTAGGTCGAGGCTGTAGGTCGAGGCTGTAGGTCGAGTCAGTAGGAAAACAAAAGTCGTAAACTAATGTATGGTACTAAAGAAAGAATAAAGAGTTAAAAAAGACATACCCATTGAATAATTAAGTTGTTCTTTCATAAGGTGTTTAAATTTAAATAAAACCTAATCATTAGTCATACTGTAAGAGCTAACATTTGAAAGAAATGTATTTTAGTGCGATTATATAGATTCTTTTCTTGTGGTCTATAGCCTCATCAGTGTCGTTGACTCTGGCGCGGTTACAGCCCACAAGCCAAGAGTCTGAAGACAACGGACATGAAAACATGCGAACTTTATCTTGATCATATAGTTTATAATTCCACCTTATTCCGAGACGTTTGTAAAATTGAAGAGACTGCAAATATGTTTGATTTATATATAATATAAATAGTGTTATGTATCTTAAAAAATTACAATTGTATTAATAATTAACAATGTTTTCGCCATAAAAGTCATACACACACATTAAAATGTATGATTACAATGTTTAAATCAATAAGGGATGTAAATAAATAATTTGGCATCTGAGCACATAGAAGTCACATGGCAATGTATTTGTTTACATTTGGCAGAAGGATACGCAGTGGGTAGACCGAAAGTAGAACTTAAGCAGGACCTCAGAAAAGTTTGTAGTAACCACTAACGGACAATTCCACAAAATGGAGTCTCAAAAGCAAGTAAATATATCATAAAAACATGAACCGGATTTAAAGTTTAACTTATATCTTCTGACCTGAAGTGTACTCATGATACCACCACTAGGAGAACAATATCAGCATGACATTTAAAAGTAAAGTGATTAATTTAGGTGGTGCTTAATGCCAGTGCACACTAGGCGCAACAACCATAGTAGGACGATCCTACCTCGTTGGTATAACCAACTGTTACGAAACTTGCTATAATCAGTGGTTCCCGTTGCCCGCTTATGAGGCATAACAGTGCAACGTAAATACAATGCAATGCTGTTTTCTAGTAATGAAGTAAATTACATTAGTCAGGTTTTTCTATCTACTAACCAATATAAGCGCAAGATATTAAACATTATTTGTTTGGCGAATTCTTTCAGTTTCTGTAGATAGCAAACTGTGCCACTATATAGAATCTTGGTAATGTACTTAACATGCATATTGTTACATGGGACGCCTGAGGGGCCTATCCGAATTCGTGAGGAATGGAGGTCTCTATAAAAATAAAGTAACTAAATTCAATCATTATATTTATTCTCAATGCTACAAACAGTCAAATATCTGTTATTTGTCAGTCTGAGCATCCTATTAACTCTTGTTATTCTTATTGAGCGCAGTATTTAATCACTATCTCCATCTCAATTAAGATCTTTATCACAATATTTATTCTTGCTAATGTCTCTTAAATTGCTCCAATTATTTCCACACATTTAGTTAAAACTGTATATTCCCATCGTCCCGAACGTATTTTCGTCAAGCATCCAGTCCACAGTCTCGCAGATCAGCCACACCCATCACTGCACACAAGCTCGCCGACGCACTCTCGCAGATCGCTGCAGTCGTCCCTCGCCGCTCCGAAATCGCCCAACTGTTGCTTAAGGTTGCACAAGACGCCAAACTCTCGGCTCTTAATCACTCACTCCTCAGAGGTCTACACGTGGTATTTATACTTGAGGTAGGTGCCGTCTAGAACGTTCTCGGCAATCCATGATGTTCTGGGAAAGGTAATGGTAATGCCGACGGCATTTCGGCGAGATAAATTGAGAAATATCAGCTTCTCAGAGTCAGCGAGATGCGAGCTGCGATAAGTTTATCAGCGTGTGCGGCGGCGTCCTTTATGATAGGCCGCTCACTTTGTCTAATATTACAAATTTGACCTCCAGCTCTTGGCGCCTTCCCACGCGAAGGAAACACCGGGCCGCTGCTATCATATATGCAAAACTGCATCTAATGACTACATGTACCAGTACAAGCAATTTCATAACAAGTATGCGGTTTTGTTACTGTACAATTTGGAAGGACATAGTCTATTTATGTTTCTTGTACGTCAGAAGTTAGTTTATCGCTGCAATTCTCGTGTTCTATTTCATTTTTAGCAACACAGAAGAAAATACGTTGCTCAGTACTTCGAAACATTAAAGTACCTGCAGTAACCAAAGTACAAGAATTGCAAATATGGAATATTTTATGTAGCAATTCCTTTCCACTGTTCTTCAAGGACATGGAACTAGTGCGAGAAGTCAGGAGAGGTTTGATTTCTGAATTTTCTTTCAAATGTAACATGTGTAATGTTGAAAAAAGGTTTGTGGACTGACGACGATAAGCTAAGCGGAAGGACTACGGCCATGGATGTAAACGGCACCGTAGTGTCTGCTAAAGTCAGTACGGGTGGAGGACATGCACAGTTAGAGGAGGTTATTTCCACCATGAACATTCCATGCATGTCCAATAATACTTTTAAGAGAAGTACCGTGACATCCTTAGGTCTGAATGGGAGAAACCCGCAACGACAAGAAATGGAAGTAGACGTGAAACTTGAAATTGCATAAGCAACAAGCAGAAGCCATGTTCTATAGCGGTGGTGCACATCTACTCGCTGTAATAAGCATATGGAAGCTGGGGGAAGAGATCATACAAAAACAAATACAACTCTCTGTCTGGAGTGGAGAGTTATTTTCTTACTATATATACAGCCCCTTTTATTTCCTTTGTAATAAGTGTATTATTTTATGCTGCTGCTATCGGGTACTGCACTAAGAAAGTTCTCTATGTGGGTATTAAGAACCAGTTCTGCACTCCTTGTGAACGTGCTAAGTCGGAAAGAGACTAAGTCATATAGAAAGAACTTGGGTGGCAGCTAAACGAGTATGAAACCTGCAATAATAGTTGATGGATTCCTTGCGAGCGTACGCTATGCAAAGATAGTTGCAGATGGCGATGGCAGCGTATACAAGAAGATATTTGATGCGTGACCATATAAAAACTTGACTGTTGAGAAAATTGAATTTAGTAATAATTTGTTACACAATTACTGTTCCAAATTAAGAGCCAGCGACGCGACGGAGGGAGTTGTCATTACTTTCTCGGAAAGTTAATTGGAGAAGGAATTCTTCAATTGCGAACTGCAGTCACTAAAGCAATACAGTAGAATACAGTACAGGAAAGTTCAAGACAACAGTAGAGATGTCAATGTGAACGAGCTGAGGAAATATATATTGAACGGCTCTAGCCACATCTTTGGCGATCATTCGAGCTGCCAGGAACGTGGACATTTTTGTCCTGGAGAGAACAAAGCTATTGAAATAAACATTGTGCCAGGGCTGGTGAAAACAGGTTTATTTCAGAAAATTTCATTTGTTGTAAGCATCTAAGCATACACAATAGGAGTCTGTTTTAATACACTGACAATGATGCTGCAGAGCAGTATAACAGCACTGTGGCAGAGATCGCTGGTGGGAAGAGGATCAACTTTTCTTAAACTAAATAGTTACAAAGTTAGATGTCCGGCAGCAGTTTTACAGCACAACACAGGTAGAGCACATTATCTAATTCACAAGTAAATGTATGGGAACAGCCCAGAAACAATTTGAAAAGAAAATTAGACAAGAACGCAGAATGTAACTGATAAAAGAAAACAGCGGGTGCCGAAGCTCAAATTCACAACATTTTTTTTTGAACGAAGAAAATATGATAATGAGGAAGATTATGGTCCAACAGCTCAACGTCCAGATATGAACAAGGAATAATATGACCGAGAGAAAAATAGTTTCTTAAATTCATTTATGAAATCTCATGAACAAAGACAGAGTACAAGAATGTCCACTATAGTGCAACGAGAGTATGGCGAATGCGGCTAGAGAAAGACGGAAATGGTTGACTTCTTCAAATTTTGGAGCTCTCTGCAAACGCAAGTAACACGCAGACTGTGAAACATTAGTAAAGCAACCGAGATAAGCAGCTGAAATGACGCCAGGGGAAGCTATTGTTGCAGGATTAAGAAAACAAAAGACGGGATTGTTATTAAAAAAATTTACAGTTATGTCCATAAAATTCAGAGGTATTTTACACATAACAGAAAGACAGTACTGTCTCGTTGTAATATGGAGCAAAAAGGGCGTCTTGACAAAGGGAGTGGGAAAAGAACGAGTTCTGGTAGAGGGAACGTCAACTCAAGGATTTCTATTTAAATTTTATGTTACCAGAGCTAGTCGATGCCATACATACTAGATCGACGCCAATCAGGAATTCAGACTAAATTATTTTAGCTCAAGAGAGAGAATTCAATGACAAGAGTAAAGAGATATGGGCGGCTCTTACCACCGTTGTCTTGAGAGCCGATGAGGATGAAGCGAGGTAAGCATAGAGCATCGCCGAAATGAAGGGGCGGGGGAAATGGGAGATCCCCGAGAAAACCCGCCTACCAATGGCATCGTCCGGCACGATTTCTACATGCGAAGATCCGGGAGTAACCCCGCCGGGAATCACTGCATGGCTGCACTCTCTGCCATAACAATAAACTTAAAGGAACTTTAAACCAGGGCACTTCTGAGTAAGTATATGTGATTATGCTCGCGTGCGTGTGTGAGAGATAATAATAATAGACATGTAAATTTGTGAAATACTAAATATACGATATATTTATATAGCAATATTAACCATTATTCATTATCAGTGACCGTGATTTTGAATGCCTTCACAGTGTAAACAAATGTTTCATTTCTTACGAGTTTATTAATACCTGTTGTTTGTTGTTATATTACATATATACATATATATATGTATATATACTATTTTACAAAGGAAAATAAAAACTTATGGCGCTTTGTAAAAATATACTATAACATGCTCGTGGTGTAATGTAGGCCTAGTACTAATTATAAGTTAGAAATTTTTTAAATAAATTATAATTGAAATTTATTTATAACAACTAAATTATTTGCCAAATAAATTTTATTTTTAAATTTTTATATTTATTATTATTATATCGTAAAATTATGTTTACTTTTTGTACTATGGAACAGGAAACACAAATCAATCAATGTTTTTTTATTTAAACTTATCATAAATGTTTAGAAATTATTGTTTGTATATAAAACAGCTATTTCTAGTTTTTCCCACACATAGTAAAACAAAACAGAGTTGCAAAGAAAGTTTAGTAGCGAGCTTACAAGTGTACCGAACCCAGCCAGTCATGTGGCTTTCCAGTGGCAAACCACACATTGTTCACACCTGTGGGCAGGGTCAACATGGATGAAAGGAATCAAGCACTAAGTCGAGTCTAGGTCATTCCGAGCCAGCCCGCAGAATGGGCGAAGCTGGATGCAGCAGCGGAATGAAGAGGGTGGAGGAAACATCAGTCCCACAGTTTCCCACGTGAGAATGCCAGCCCGAGAATTTCCCGCTCACTGAAGCCTGCGATCGAGCAAGTCAACGCAGCAGTGTGAGGCTCTGGCAGCATCACAGTATACTTATGAAGTATACTTATGAAGGAGATTTTCTTGGTTGTGTCTGATTATTGCATACAAGACATTTCAGACAGCTTTACATCAAACATTATTCTAACCATTTATACTTAGGCCACAAAAATTATTTAAACAATTGGTTGCCAGTTGTAAATGTGTTTTCAATCCTAATTAAAGGTTCTGAATATTTATTATTAATTATTATTATTATCTGTACAAAATTACATTTTATGAGTACATCACAAAATTTTATTTGAAATCACAGATTTTTTCCATGTGTAAAATACAATGTGAAGTAAATGTTAATGCTACTATGTCTGTGTGCATGTATGGGTGTTTGTACAGCATGTATATATGTAATATATAATGCTAGTGAAAAGCATAACAATTACAATACTATATATTACGCAATTTAATTATAAACTCTGAGTATGCGTAATTTTTTCGTGCAATGATATATAAACTAGACTGAGATTTTGTTTGTGTACTATTTTACATAATGTATCAGTTATGATAACTCAGTTATTTTAACATAACTTTGTGATCAATCTGTGATTTCAGTTAGTGTGGGTCTACAATTAGCTGACTGTTTTTGCAGTTATCTCTATGGAGCAAAGAATTGTCACTGAAGTCGGGATTCAGTGATTTCAAGCATCTATTTTCTCTGTATAAATTGTGTAAGGACCAGTTTTGTCAAAATCTTGTAACCGCTGCAACGTCAACTAAAAGCTAAGGAAACATTAGCAAATTGTGTCAGAACCATTACACGTGTCGCTATACAGCTGAAATGAACATGGCTGATTGTTTCACGGACCCGTAATTTCACACAAGTTTCTTGGAGCCAGACTCCTTTGGGCAGCGGGCAGCCTGCACGGAGATAAGTCACGCCACGCCGCTCAAGGACGGTTTGATATCAGTCGCTATCTCAGGGAAGAGGGTATGGCGAACGAGGGTTATCAGTTAAGCCTTATCGCGGGATGGGGAAGAGGTAGAACGAAACTGAGGGATGGAATGTCTCTCTTTTCCTCCTGGCGGGAGAGGGGAGATGGTGGCTGAAAAGCTAGTACGGCGGGCGGGGCTGGGGGACCGTTTCCCCCTGAGCCGGAACTTCAAAAACCAACACACTGGGTGTAGTGCGGGGGTGGGCAAGAAGAGCAAAGGGCTCACTCACGCACTCTGCTCAGATAAAACATACATAGACAAATACACTAACGATATAAACAACAGACAAAACAAACAAGAACAACGACACGCAACAACATCAAGAACAAGAAAACAATCGCGTAGAAAGCCCTTTGTCTCCTTCGGGTGGGCAGGGTTGTGGAGTAGGGTGGATACAAAGGCACCGTTTTTAACCAACTGACATGCCAAATATTTAATCTCTATTCTTCCTGAATTATATTTCCAAGCCCCATTAGTTTTTTCTTTGTGTGAAATTTGTGCAACTGAACTGATAATGACACCGCCTCGGATGGCCATTTGGCTAAGTGGGGTTTAAAGCTTTTCAAAATTTCTTCTTCTTCTTCTTGGCAGGAGAGGGGGTAGAACCACACGGAGGAGTGTTTCCTACCCTCCAAGTCCGTAGGCTCCCGCGAAAGTTACGTTCTCGACTGAAGGCGGGCCTTATCAATGCAATATTACTTGGTTAGGATCTCACTTTCGTCGCCAGAGATAATCATTTGCAAGATCCTAGCATCGCGCGCTCCGCCTCGGTGCTCTACTGCGGCTGAGCACGACTGCCGCTCCTCCAGCCAAAGACACGGCAATCTCGCCCTTATCTGCACCTCTCCCACGCTCGCATATTCTGCACGAGGCAGGGAAACTCAACAGCGCTGCGAGCTCGCTTCGCGCACCCGAGAAACGTTCAAACTAAGCTCGTTATCACTACCCACTCGCATCATTTTACTGGAAAATCACTTATATTTTCTAACCTGACGCAATCATAATATTTTATATACTGAATACATTTTCAACGTAATAAATGGTAAAACAATGGTCTGTTTTTATTATTTTTCTGGATGTGTACAAAAAAAAAGTAGCAAGCGAGATACTTTTTTTTTTTAAGAAATATATGGGTGATATGCGTATGAAATGAAAAAGAAACACCAGATTTTATTTGCGTGCCTCTCTTAAAAACATTACATCTCGTGATTTTCTTGTTACGGTTTGTAGAACTTCGAAAATATTTCAACCGTATACGAGAGCGGCAGCTACGAACCTTCTTGTTTCTGTTACCTTCATTACACTTCTCTAATATTGTATATGCACAGAGTTAGAATAACATTGCTATTTGTTAGTTATCAGGTGTTTACTCTGTAGGAAATATTATTATTAAAAACCAGAATCACAAAGCTGACAGAGTAAGTATATTTCGTTACTGCAATACACAAGTTACTTTCGATACTAAATTACACTTGCCTCATCCAATCATATTCACACTTCACAGTTTAGAAAGTTGATCTATGTCATAGTTTGCAGTAATTGTTGTCATTTTACAACACTCATACAATGCATGCATTTATTCCTCATTAATTCTTGCACACAGAATATAGTTAACAGAAATGTTTTCTGGATTTTAAACATTTTAATCCATTGCTAAACATAACAATGTTATCCGTTTGAGTTTGATGAGTGAAGAAATAAATACATGTACTATGTTTTGCATCTGCCCATGACTTTGATCCATTCTCACTCGGCGTCCACAATCGTTTATATAACGAACGGGAAAGTTATTTTTGGCCGGCGCTGTTCAATGTCGAGACTCAGTACCCAAGGATCGTCTGTGTGCGTAAATGATTCGCAAACCGCGCGGCGTGCTACTAGTATAGGGTGTAATGTTTCATATTGCTATAGCCGGACACGAAGCATACAGTTCATTAGCTGTGATAACTAAACTTGTAGACTACAGCATTCATTAGATATTTTTTGTTTGCAACTCCTGACACTGTGAATTTATGTGGGTCTTAAAAGTTTCTATTTATGTCACATAAACTGAAAAACCCTTCTTAATTATCTTGTACAACCCCAGCAAATCCAGCATGTATTGACTCAGGTTCAGAAACATCAAACCCAAACTGTAACTTATGTTCTGGAATGAAACGAATGTCTATAATTAGTGGAGCTCTTGTTCAGCATTTAATTATCGGTACAGTGCTTGTAGTTTTGTATTATTTACTTTTAAGTTGCATGGCTACTGCACTTTGTAAAAAAAGATTAAATGGAAAGTAGCGAGGTTTACTCGCAGAATAATAGTAGTATATAGTTAATAACACTAAGAGATACAGATTATAATTAACAAATCCATATAATTACATTACATAACTGCAAGCAAATTAATTATTCATTGATTACAGCTGCTAGGTGTCTTGAGAAAAGGCCAAGGTTAAAAAAAGAAAGACATTTTTCTATAGCTCTTAGTAATGGTGGTTAAAAGTAATGCTCGAACTCTAGTTTGCATTTAAAATGCACTTATTTCCATAGCATAACAATTAATGAACTTCTATTATATGGCATACTGTTACATATTTGGATGAAAAACAGTGTGGTGTGAGTTCTGATGATTTTCATTTCTACTACATCTTCGATGTGCAAACGAGTATTGAATTTGGAGGCAGAGTATGAAAATAGCTCTTATCAGTGCTGACATATACATACTGTTCCAAAAACGTTTTCCAGCTTCTCATAAACCAGTCAGTTTTTAGAACGACACCCTGATTTATATATATGACTACACTGCCAGTTTATGCCTTTTCTCAACGAAATAAAGGATGAGTATTGTAACATTTTATGGGCGAAATCAGAATTATGGACGAAATTAAAATAATAACTTTGAATTTGGAAAATTAAACCAGTTATAAGATCAAACATTCAACAGAAAAATATAATTTTTGTAGAGGTAAAACTATCGGACGTGCCGTAAAGTTTATGAAATTGATTTGGAGTTGATAAGTGTAGTTTTACTAAGAAGTCAACTGGATGTGCACACATTTTTCACAAATTATATGTGATGGTCACATACTTATTGGACCACTAAGTCTCATGTTTTCTGTGGGGGAAGGGTGGAGTGATCTCCACTTACCAACACGCTGCAAAAAAAAANCACTCACCACATCAATAGCACGGGACACGTTTCAACTGCCGGCCGCCACTTTCTCTAATCATTCATATCTTTAGCTAGATTAAGAGTTCTAGATTCCCCGATTTTTTTTCTCTAAATGTCTAAGTAACATGCTGGTGATGAAAATGTCATCTCGACAAAAAAAAATATATTGTAATGGGTGGTTTTGTTTCAGCAAGGCCCGACTTCGCAAATGAGTGCATGTTAAGTGCTATCTTTGCTCTCGACACGTTCGCGGTCGCCTGATAAGTGACGCGCACAGCATCGCCAGATAACTGAGTTACTTGTATGTTGATAATCACTGCCAACTCACAAGTTCTCTCTAACGTAGCTTGTGTTTCAGTCAAGGGCACGCAGCCACTCGTTCTGCTACTGATAGATACTAGCTAAACTGAATCGCGTTTTTATCTGTAACATAGACGTGATAGGCTAATTGCATAGATGAAGATAATTATAAAAATGCAGAACCTAAAACTGCATTTGCGTCATTAAACGAATTTCTGCACATACACGAAAAATATTTCACAAAATGTCATTCAAAAACAAAACCACACTACCGCGCTTGTTTTCATTAAAGAACGTCCGCGAAACGTTATATAACACTTATCAGATAACGTAATAGTTCCCAGTCCTCTCTTGAAATTATAACATCATTAATTTCAGCAAGTTCTACTCTTACGTAGAACCAACTATTATTAAAACTAATTAATATCATCATTAAGATATTAAATCAAAGCATCCTGAGATAAAACTGACATTCAGAAACCAATTAATCCTGTGGTGTATTACATATCATAGCCATGTAAAAATTTCTAAGTGAACCGGGCAATTAGATTTCATCGTCAAGTTATAAGTTAACTAGAAATTAAAACTTCGTTAGCATATCTTGAACTAAATTATAATTTTCCCCACTTTATCCCTTTCTTCTTAATACAGGAACGAATATATTTGGGTAAATTATTTACATTTGTGTTATTTATTGTTTCCGATTTAAATGCATTTTTTTATATAATAAGCACTTTTTTTTTTTTTTTTTTTTTTTTTTTGAAATTNAAATGTGTGTAAATATTTGATATTCTCTGCTCCTAAGAAATTTTTCCACGTGGGTTTTACATCTGTGTAATGTTTAATGTAATTAAAGTTATTATTTTACATATTTAAAATATACATTTTGTTTTTAAATTTTTATTTTAAAACTTTTTTCTTGCATTTGCTTTAAAGCTGTGTTGTGGCATTGTCGTGCGAAATAACTTGCCAGCGTTTATTGTTTTACATTTAGTGTATCGCCTGAGGAAAGGCACATATTCCAGACCCCAAAACTTCGTACACAATTTTTTAAATTTTGGTATTTTATGGCTCAATTTTTTTTAGTATGTTAGCTTTAGTTTGTTCATTAATTTCAAGCTATTAAGAGTAAATCTCTGTTATTTAATTAGCTAGGATATTATATTTTGCGATCCGTTTTCACTGTTGTGGTTATTTTCCATTCCATAACTTTTCTCCGTTCTTATATTGTATATGGTCTGATGTCGATGTTTTAATGACTTTTAAGATCTTCGATGGTTCCTAGTTCTTTGTCGTCCTGTTGTTTTATTTAAGTTCGTTTTATTGTTAAATTTATTCTGACTTACGTTCAGCAATGTACTTACTCAGCCCATTCTAATTGTGTTGATGATCTAGCTGGCGATCAACTGGCCTCCAGGTAGCGCAGAAAATATTTGCTATTACAAAAATCATTCAAACCGTTACATGAAAGAACTATTACGACGCGAAGTTCTGCGATGAATATCGATTCTGCATCACCACGGCTGATCGACTTGCGCGAGCAAGGCAACGCTAAGGACAAGGGACACATCCTTCCAACATCGTGGAGAGACACGCCGACATTACTCCTGCTGGAATGACGTAGATGCCATAGGTAATGTACTGACACATTACCTATACATTACAGACGTGTAGCAGTGAGGTGACAAAAAAACACGCGACTTTGTCAGAAATCCTTACGTAAATTTGTATAAATACGTGCTACGTAAGTTGTTTTGTTGACCAAAACAGTTGAAATTATTCACTTACGGGTAAAATGCGACGCGATTTTTCGCCCAGAAAGCTACTATGACGTCATTCGAATGTGGAAACAGTGTAAAGAAATATGGCGCGTGGTCAGAGAGTGCGAGAGAGAGCCAGCGAGTATACGACTTCGCGCTCTCCCTCTCTCTGTACTCTCGCCTTTTCGCGCTCTCTCCGACGAATTGAGACGACCAGAGAGCGTTCTCTCTGACGTCGTAATGATGTGATCGCGAGAGCGAGAGCACGAGAGAGCGCTCTCTGGGCCAATCGAGACACGACCTGAGGTACTCTCGTGGCCAGCAAGGTTTCCCGATTTGTCCCCACAGGATATGTGGAGCCAGCTCGGCGTCAACTACCCCCCGGTACATATGTGTAGGATATCGAGGGCCCCTTACAACAGCTGTGGGTTGACTTGCCTCATTTAGTTCCGAATGTTAAGTACGGATTGGCTACGAGGCTTGTAATTTAGTCTGTTGCCAACTGAATCCTCTTAGTACGAGCTCTATAGCTTTTTATTGCGGCTTTAAGCGATTAAATTTGATTTATAAATAAAATATTTACAACCAGGTGGAATAACGAAGAGTAAGTGAAGCATAAAGAAATAAACAACAACAATCCGCTTTAAAGTGGATGATTCAGTAAGTCATTGCAGACAGAACAGAAATAATTTTTTTTTAGACTTTACGGATACTTTTTTGTACGGCTAAGTATTCAACAGCTCGCGGACGAGACGGTTAGAACCGCGAAGCGTCGTGGCAATAATAGAAAACATAGTGCGAAATAATGTTCAGCTAAAATCACGGTCATTGCTATTGGAAATAATGTATATATGTGTGTGTGTGCGTGTGTGTGTATATATATATATATTACAGGCAGTAATTTTGTTATATCTGAACAATGATGTCACGCAGATAACATAAAAATATTGCTCCCTTCCTGTGAAATGCCTCAGAGTTCATTTATATCGGTAACCTCTTTTCTCGTTTTGTTCTCATCTTTCTCCAAAGTAGAGCTCAAAAAATTCTTCCATCACTGCAGGTTCGGTTAAAAATGAGTGCCGTCATTGTGAATTTCTACTGCTATATTGAACAACAACTTTCACTGAAAGACAGAGGCACAGCGGTCGTCCTGTAGNCGTCATTGTGAATTTCTACTGCTATATTGAACAACAACTTTCACTGAAAGACAGAGGCACAGCGGTCGTCCTGTAGCTTGATACCAGAAACAATGTATCAGATAACCGGCTGATATCTTATCACGTGGATTCTTCGACAATGTGGAGTCTTGACGACACACGATCCAGGTCACAGAATGCGTTCGAGAATGCTGCAGTAGCTGATGTACTTGGAACAGTACGTCAGAAGCAAACGGAAACCGGTAAATAAACTTAACCGAGAGTGCCCATAATTAATTATCAGAAAGGTTGGGGGCAGGTAACAGTACTAATTATACCTAATGTCATTTTTGATAGGCATAAAACGTGTTTTTGTTTATGCCGCGAATTTAATTCCAATTGCTAATATATTGAAATAATTGCAGAAGTTATGCGTAACAGGTAACTGAGGGACCGCGAAGGTAACGTATATCACGTGACAAAGGTTTAAAGAAAGATACTTTTGAATATACTGCACATTTAAAATCCTTTACCTGACGAGAGAGGGCGGGTAGAACCTCATCCCCCCCCCATACTTTCAGAGAAATACTGACGGAGATTTAACCTAATTACTCATTACTGAGAATTATAGAAATTAATTAAAATTTTTTTCGACCTAAAATATTTTTTTTTACAGATAGTTGTGCTAAGCTTTTTTAATTACCGCCGGGCGCTACTATTAAATTGACAATTTTTTAATGAAATAAAAGAGTTTTAAAACATCATATTTCCATCTTCTCCTATCAGTAACGGTACGTGAAGTTTCAGAGCTAGGGTTGACCGTATACATGTTGTAGGGTACAGCTGGTTTCCCTAAACAAAATCTCACGTAGCAACATGCAAAGTAGGTTCGCGACAAATGTCGTGTGCGTAACAAACATCTGCAGAGAACTTTTACAAAAGTCTGTGGTTCATAGTGACTGTACTAGTCTTATGTTCAACCAATCACGCGCGCCTACAAATCGACTTGATTTTAGTGAAGTAGTGATTTAACATTTCATTTCATTGTATTTGCATCCTTATTCTGTCATTACATACTGCACAGGATCTGTCAGCAATATAACACAAAACGTGATATTATAATACAAAATTTAAAGAAAACTCATTATTATTCTCCATGCATGGCTACATGTAACTTTCCTGAAGCTGTGCTAAAGTTCTACTTTCAGAATATTTCTCCACCTCTTGCAAACAAAGCTTAAAATGTCTAGGAAATTATACAAAAGGCCAAAACACCGCATTCGTACGCACTCAGTTTAATAATATTTCGCATGATAACTATTTCTTACTAGGAATTACCAACAAACCTATTTTACCTGTTTTAATTCGTATTAATTATAATTGAAATAGTATTAACTTATTTATTAAATATAAGTTAAGGCTTAGTTTTAACACAAAATAAGATATTTTTATGTTAACAGAAGCATGAAACGCTTGTAATGCATGGCATATTTAGCAAACAACCAAACGCGACATTCATGGGCTGATTTTTCAAACGTCTGATTCAAAAAGTATGAAGATACTGCGAATGGACTATGCGTAAAATTTTAATGTTTATTTAAATAAGTAATGAAAATAAGAACCGAAGTTTTCTTTTAGAGATAATATATTCTATCATATGCTATAAATTAATTATTTATATTCTTTTCTCCTTCATTTATATATTCTCAAGGCCTTACGCACACGACAAATAATAAAACATTGCAATCACCTACACGTCTACACGTCGAGGATCTTTCTACAGGACGCATACGCGATGGCCTTGAACTGTTTCTTAAAAACACCTTTTTTTTCTTCATTTTGATACTACACATTCATTACGTACGCGGTTTTCATTACAAACCGACCTTCGTAGCTCCCAGCATTCTTTTCTTGAGCGTGTGCACGCAGTGGTGCTTCTAGAAACAGGAGCGGGGCCTCCCCTCCCACTGGCAATCAGTCACCTGGCGTAGTACAGAATATCGACATTCGGTCATTGGAATGGGGCAAATGGTAAATTAAGATTTAAAAGAGGCTATTTTGACAATACTTAGAAGTGGCGTGTTTGAAAACCACGTAATACTGCAAACGTAAAACGACCTTAGATCGTGTGCGCATAGTTCGTACACTGTTAACAATTTCCGTATATTCACGGAAAAATTTACGGAAATGTACATTTGATATGCGGGGAAACGATCCGTAAAGACGAAAAACGGAACTGAGTAACGTAAATACGAAATACGTAACTTCCACGTATTTGCTAATGCCCTCGGGTTTGGGGAACGAACAGTGCCGAGTGCACACGAAGCTTCATCCGCCTCTGTAAGCACGAAAGTATCGTTTCTGCGGCAGTTAGGATATGATCACCAACTACAGTTATTCCTTAAAACATCTAAAAGTTGCAGAAGCCACCTGTAACAGTTAACAATCCTTAAAACACTCAAACTTTACTACACACTGGAAAAGTTTGTGTCACATTTCTATAAATTACGTATTTACACATGAGATTGTTGCGAGAAGTTTATGACTGAGAAGTAAAAGTCATGTGCCATAAAATGTTTTATTCGTATTCAAATTTTGTTTCAAAGTAAAATATTTTAATACGTTAAAACTATTTTCTATTTACACTAAAACACCCGCATAACGATATATATATATTTTTTTTTTTAAGTACAGAAAATACTAACTAGCCAAATTAACAGAGAGATACCATGCATTTACAGTACCTTGTGTGTAATTCACGAAAAGTCCGTTATTGAAAAAGCGACGTTTCTGTCATTTAGCGGACACTTTTGTATAACTTTTTACCCATCTTTCATTTCACGAAATATTTTTCTTACAATGTGTAGGCCTAGATGTGTTGANGTTTGTGTCACATTTCTATAAATTACGTATTTACACATGAGATTGTTGCGAGAAGTTTATGACTGAGAAGTAAAAGTCATGTGCCATAAAATGTTTTATTCGTATTCAAATTTTGTTCCAAAGTAAAATATTTTAATACGTTAAAACTATTTTCTATTTACACTAAAACACCCGCATAACGATATATATATATANCAAAGTAAAATATTTTAATACGTTAAAACTATTTTCTATTTACACTAAAACACCCGCATAACGATATATATATATATATATATTTTAAGTACAGAAAATACTAACTAGCCAAATTAACAGAGAGATACCATGCATTTACAGTACCTTGTGTGTAATTCACGAAAAGTCCGTTATTGAAAAAGCGACGTTTCTGTCATTTAGCGGCTACTTTTGTATAACTTTTTACCCATCTTTCATTTCACGAAATATTTTTCTTACAATGTGTAGGCCTGGATGTGTTGANACTTTTGTATAACTTTTTACCCATCTTTCATTTCACGAAATATTTTTCTTACAATGTGTAGGCCTGGATGTGTTGACACTGTCTAACTAAACTGAATCTTACTATAAGTTATTTTCGTCAGATGTGTTACTGAAAAGGGGGTTATCGCTAGGATTTGAGGTTATTGCGAATGCGAAGAGCCATCACTCTGGGCCCTGCGAGGACTAAGGACGCCACTACTGTAATTGATGTACGTTGAAACCTCGCCATCGAGAATGTCTCCAAGTGAGTGAAATGTGACAGCGAGCCAGAGGAAGCTGCTTCTTTGTGTTGAGGTCCTCTGGGCCGTGCACGCTAGAGCGTCGTGCTCAGTGGCGAGAAGGAAGCGCCAAGTGATGGTTCGCGCCCAATCCCTGACACAGAGGTAGTCTCACATGTGGCTCGGAGCCCATCGCAGTGAGGAGATACTGTTGCATTTGACCCCTGTGTCCATTTCCGTGCGTCGTAATACTTAACAAATTTAGCAGTCCAGATATGCAACATTTTGGTCAGAACAGTACTTCTACTGCGTCACGATTTACTCGCTTCTCGCAACCAAATGAACTAATAATAGAGAGGTGCGAAATTCGGCTTATTATCTGGTAGTAGCAGCACGGTAGACTTCACCGTCCTATATTCAAGCCACTCCCTCTCGTAAAAGGTTCAGTTCATTCTCCCGTATCACATTCTGCATGTTATCAGTTCCTGTACAGCCTTCAGAACAGTACATGTGACGTGAAACGCACGATGCTTGCGAGGCGTAACTGGTAAATGACAGGTAAGCCGAGATGATGTACGAAACAGGCCTACGAACAAATTATGGAGTTTGAGAGAGGTCGGATAATAGGGCAGCATAGAGGCAGAGAGAATGGCATGCCGCATTTCCCGCCATTTGAGCCTTTTGGACGTCGGAGGTACAGGATGGAAAAACCTGGAAAAATCAGGGAATTTTACATTTTTGGAAAGGTTAGGGAAATATCAAGAAGATTGACACGAGGGAAGCGAATTTAAATAATCTCATTAATTGTACTGCGCATTTTCTTGGTTTATTCCACCTTTGTAATGTAATGTAAAATCCTGAGGCTATTCTGTTGCCTTCTTTGTAATCAAACTGTGCATTATAATACATATTTCCTTGCCTTAATCACTTTCTTATTGGTACGGCAAGTATTGACAAAGTAGAAAATATGATTTTAGGTGCCACCTTAAGAATTTTCAAATAAAATATTAAGTGAAATAATTGTAAACACTTGTAGAAGCACACCGTGAATCGCTACTTCGTATAATATTTTATTGTATTGCGACGTTGTTTCTGGCGCTGAGACAGCTTATATTCCAGCTCAGCATCTCTATTTTGCAAGTGCTAAATCTGTACATACTATTTGTTATAAATATTGTTGCTGTTTAAGTTGGTTAAGGGATAGAAACTGCGTACCGGGAAAGCCAGGGAATTGGCCACAGGGAGACTGCTAGCCACCCTTAGTTTGATTGTGCTAAGAACAGTGGATAGGTAAATGTACCCATATTAGGCGGACCGGACAACCCCGACAATCATCACCAGCAGGAAGGACAGTTTGGTTGTCAGAGACGCACAAACAGAGACAGCGGCTTCCTTGTCCACCGTCCTGTGACTTGTGACAACTTGACTAGAGCACCGTATTGAGCCACCCTCCTGTCACAGGGCTGGAACGCGAATCACNTCCTGTGACTTGTGACAACTTGACTAGAGCACCGTATTGAGCCACCCTCCTGTCACAGGGCTGGAACGCGAATCACAAATCTCAGAAAGGGGCGAACAATCCAAGCGTTTTTAACTCCGCTCCTAAAGGAAGCGCAAAAGGAAGCCCGTGGGTCAGTTCCCGCAACCAGTGTTTTCCTCTTTAAAATAATAAGAGAAAAGTGTCGAGTGCAGAAATCTTTTTCCCTTCACCAAAATTTAAATAGTAGCATAACACTTCAAAGTCATCACTCTGTTTTCACATGTTATAACAATTGACCAAATAACACTTAAGGTGCAAGGTTTAAAAATATAAAAAAACAGAAGAACACATTTGGGGTAGTAAATATATACATATTTATTCATATAATTAAATACATAATAATATAATTATTTGAGTATCATCATATGTGAGATGTTCTTTTGTTTGCAAATACCTTTAAAATAAAACCGTTTTGTATGAATAATACAAAACGTAAAACAAAGTTAATGTGGATATTCAATTAAATCNTACCTTTAAAATAAAACCGTTTTGTATGAATAATACAAAACGTAAAACAAAGTTAATGTGGATATTCAATTAAATCAAGTTTCTAGGATATTCATTGATTGAAACAAAAAATAAATTTTGGGAGAGGAGTGGTGCACCACTAAGTATTTTTACGTATCATAGTAATGAATACCAAGTTTTCCATTTTAATTAATTTTTACTTCATAATTCACATATCGATTATTAACAGATGAGGGTGCGAAAAGTTCACACAGGAAAGTTAAAAAAATAATGTTTAGCGAATCCGCATGCGACAAAATAAATAAGTGGACATGGCTTTCCTGAATTAGAAGAGCAGCTCGCAGACCAACAGCCACGGCGAGACACGTCGCCATGAGGCTGTGGCTGGATGTCAGCAAGGCATTTCAAGCAGCGAGACGCCGGGATATGTAGGTATCAAGCCAAGCAGGAAAGGTGGACAGCAGTACAAAGTAAAAAATACACCCAATATATCAGACAGGAGAAAATTAAACACGCGATTCATCCATGAAATAAAAAACACAAATAAAATATCCTCACCTCTGTTGGTGAAGTAAAGCTTTACGGCATAATTAGTCAGAAATAGGATTGCGTAAAAATTACGTGACTTCAAATAATGATACTTGGAAGAGAAAAGAAAAAAGGTAACGTCAGCACCTAAGAAGTTTTCGCAACTGGACAATCTCGCCCGCATGGCAGATTCGATACAATCGAATGACCATGCGGTGGTCCCGAATTACATTGGAGATTAATTCTAGCAACATATTTAAATNCAGATTCGATACAATCGAATGACCATGCGGTGGTCCCGAATTACATTGGAGATTAATTCTAGCAACATATTTAAATTTCCTTTTTTCACATTATATAAATTACATTAACGTTATGTGGAACAGATATTTTTACAAGTAAAGTTTCATAAAAAGACAAAATTTTAATAGTACAGACGCCAAAGTTCTGTCTAT
The DNA here is from genome assembly GCA_002778355.1 of Clitarchus hookeri. NCBI lineage: Eukaryota > Metazoa > Arthropoda > Insecta > Phasmatodea > Phasmatidae > Clitarchus > Clitarchus hookeri. Next base: position 110,007 of record NQII01005416.1, read on the forward strand.
GGTGGCACAAAACACTAGAATAAGTTATAGTAGAGAGCCATCACACAGGACGTTTACAAAACATTAACAGTATATTCTTAATTATAAGCAACCGAAAATTTTATGTTTTCAGATAGCAATGATTAATAGTTTAGTAAAATTATTGACAATTAACAGAATAATGAGACAAATAAAGAACAGGGCCAAACGAAAGGGATTTGCCATAAATGTCGCTGAAAAGCGAATTAAAGTTTGAGCAGGTAAGTGCCGCCAAAAAAAACGGCACAGTATCCATGAGGGGGATTTCCAGACACCTAGAGCAAGCGAATCTATGATCCCGTCGACGTTTATGTGTTTTGCAACTAACGCTTCAACATCGTCGCCTTCGTTCGCAGTGACGTCACCACAGAGGGGCGTGGAATGCCACAAACTAGTAACATTGTTTCTAGCGACGGATGAATAATTTCTTATGGGAGCAGATGACTACCAAGCTAGTGTTAAGATAACTGCAGATGAGTTCAACAATTGTTGCCTTCTTTTACAGCAGGAGACTTTCTTTACTGCTGGCATGACGATCTGGGGAGCCATCGNGAGTTCAACAATTGTTGCCTTCTTTTACAGCAGGAGACTTTCTTTACTGCTGGCATGACGATCTGGGGAGCCATCGGGTACTGTCGTCTTTCACCGCTGGTTAGTGATACGAGTGTCGCTGAATTCACAGTGGTACGTTGGCAACACCCTGTGGTGAGCCGAGAAGATGTACGAGACAGCCATACGAACAAGAGAGGTCAGAATAGGGGAACGAGAGCTAGGGAGGGTGTTATACCGCAATTGAGAGCCGTTGGACCTTCGCAGTCAGGTTATATTGGGAGCATTGGACATGTGAAGGTGCATACACTACTTGCCCTGGCTGAGCGTCCAGGGACTGGTATCCAGCATGATAATGATCGCACGCACGTAACTTTGCCTTCTCAGAAGTCTAACCATAATGTTTCAACACTTCCGTAGCTTCTCCGATCACATCGTTTTGTGCCCATCGAACATGGGTAGGACAAGAGGGTTCATCAACTACTTAATGTAAAAGTATTTTTCATTTAGAGCGCACTGTACAGCAACTGCATGGGTAAATCTGACGCATATAACGCATTGCCTTTGATACCATGCCTGGTAGTATCGACGAATGCGTCCGTGCACGAATAATGAGTAATAATGAGTAATAGAGTTGCCTTGCTGCACCGCAATTGGGAGCAACATTGCCCTGATACAATTATATTGTAATCACGTCTTTATTTTGTCTATATTATCATTCTTCTGAAAATTCAATTGAATAAAATTGTTACTTGTCGGACAGGTTTAAAAATACCGTTTGTCACAGACCATCTATACATTGTCAGTTATTCGTGTCATACAGTACGTGCCTGCATTGCTGACTGTTAGATGCCTCTTAAAGCGTATTTAACGGTGTCTAGCAGACTGTAGGAAAATCGATAGACCTACANATTGCTGACTGTTAGATGCCTCTTAAAGCGTATTTAACGGTGACTAGCAGACTGTAGGAAAATCGATAGACCTACATACAAAAACATTTCATCATTATCATGCAACTTATCTTGTTGTGATGCGTTGTGACTTATCAGTTTGAGATAGAGAAAACATTATTTTCATTTTAGTTTTAAGTCATAATACATCTTTTAATATTTTAATTCATTCAGCCGGACGTTGATAAACACAAAATTACACATTCTTAATTCGTCTCCCCAGTGTCAGTGGAGGCGGGTCCTGCTTTTTGTATTCTAAGGGGTTTCTTATGACTCATGACTTCACACTTGCGANCCCAGTGTCAGTGGAGGCGGGTCCTGCTTTTTGTATTCTAAGGGGTTTCTTATGACTCATGACTTCACACTTGCGGGAATGCTCTCTGTGCTTACGTATTAACGGCGACATAAAGTAGATTTAAATAAAATATATACTTACCAACACCGATTNGAATGCTCTCTGTGCTTACGTATTAACGGCGACATAAAGTAGATTTAAATAAAATATATACTTACCAACACCGATTTTATGCAGTAAATAATACATGGTTTCCTCTACATGTTTATCAATGTGTTCTGGTAATTTTCAGCCGCATTATTTTAATTTTGTGTATTGCCTCTTCTTGTTGCTTTGTATTGATGTACAGAAAAGTAACTGATTGCTGTAGTGAAAAAAACCTGCAACCATATCATTGAATTTTAAGATATTCGGACATTTCTCCTGGTATTTTCTTGCAATAAAGCAGTCAACATCACAAACATTTCTTCCTGATATCTACACTAAAATTTTTACGTGAACGAAGTTGATTATTTAATTACCTATGGGACTTGGTACACAAAACTGTGTTTAGTGTACGCTTTGATTTAGTTTCAGTCTATTAAGCCTAACAAAAGTTATTTATATAACTTAGGAATCTTCTTCTCTCTACACGAGTGAAAATAATTTTAACAAAGTTCTTAGAAGCTTAAATGGTAGGTAGGCCTTGAAATCGCGTTGACAGCAGTATTATTAGAGATGGAACCAAAAACATATGCGACAGTAGTGAGGCAATTACAAATACACACGTGCCGTACCCGGGACTCGAACCCAGAAAACCTCGTGCCATAATCTTGCATGCAACCAAAAACATCAAGGNACACACGTGCCGTACCCGGGACTCGAACCCAGAAAACCTCGTGCCATAATCTTGCATGCAACCAAAAACATCAAGGCGGTAGAATTCTGAACATCAACTTTATCTGTAATCAGTCTAATGATTTGAATGCTAGAGTTAACTACCCTGAAATATTTACAAAGTCATCATTTTGAAAATAAGTCTCTGAGACACCTAAAACTCCTACTTTTGCATTGCATATAGTAGCTTTGTTTGTAAGAATAACTTGGGGGAAATCGGGTAATTTTTTCNATTTGCATTGCATATCGTAGCTTTGTTTGTAAGAATAACTTGGGGGAAATCGGGTAATTTTTTCCCGGCATTTGGCATAAAAATCTAATTTTTTCATTTTATGATATTGTATAAAAAGGCATAATTAGAAGCTCTGTATACGATGTTTCTAATAGTGTAGATACTGTCAGAGTACAAAGTTTGGTTCAATTTGGTTAGATTGTTTAACAAAAATGACAAACTTATCTAAATTATTTATACGGCCACCATTTTGAAAATTAGAGCCTAGCCCGCTTAAGTTATGTAGGTTTGCATGAGCTTTTGTAGAACTTTTGGTGTGCGGTATTTGGCTGAAATTAGTTTAATGTTTCCAGAAGTATGGCGTAGTCGTTTCATTTTTCACCTGGCACTATCTTACAAAAAGGCAAAAAGGCCAGCGAAAGAGGAACTTTGTACGCATAATTATTGATTCTGATGAATACTGTCAGAATAAAAAAATTTGGTTGAATTATGTTGAACTGTTTAATAAATATATAACATTAATATATAATATACAAATCTAAATTATTTATATTAACATAAATTAAAAATAAAAGACTTGTCCTACGTAAAACATGCAAGCTTACATGGCCTACCATAGCATTACTTGCATGTAAAGTTTGGTGGGAATAGGATGATTGGTTCTCGAGATGCGAATTAAAAACTCCAATTTTTCATGTGACTATGTTCACGAATGGCGAAGCTAAGCGGAAATTGGTCACACAGTTTCGTAGTTTAGAATACTAAGATAAAACGTTTACATGGCCGTCACATTGAAAACAAGTGTCTGGCCAACTTTACGCCCAGAAATTAAAAAGGCCTGTCGTAGTACTACTTGTTTGTGTTACATTTGGTAGTAATCGGTAGATAGTTTCCCAAGATATTACATAAAAACTTTACTTATTCATGTAGCGCTTTCTTAAAAAAAAGGCAAAGAAAAGAGGCTATATGTTGGCGTATATGATGCTTGTAACAGCTACTTCCAGCAAAGTTTGGTCGCAATCGGCTGAACGATTTGGTAAATATAGCAAATAAACTTAAAACATTTGTATGGCCGCTGTTTTGAAATTGAGTGCCTTATTTATTTAAATTGGATGTGTTGGCATTGCTTAGGATAGAATTACTTAAGTGCCAAATTAGGAGGGAATTGGTTGAGTAATTTTCGAGATGTATCTGAGAAGTTTAATTTTTTTATGAAGTGCACTCTTCCAAAATGGCGGAACAATGTCCACTTCAAAGTTTAATGCTCACATGATGCACTCTCAACATACAAAATTTGGTTTAAATCGGTTAAATCGTTCCCGAAATATAATATATCACCTTTAATTTAAAAAAAATTGTCGTTTTGAAAATAAGCACCCGGTGAAGTCGAGAACTATAAAAGTCTGATGTCCTTAAAATGATTATGTGTGTGCCGGGTTTGGTGAAATTCTGTTCTCGCAGTGACAATTTTTTGGTGGACGGTGACACACACACACACACACACACACTCTCAGATGCAGACAAGAAAGTGATGTCATTTCTGATGGGAAGATAGGCTAACAACTGTATTTCTAAACATTTGCATTTCCCCCCACTAGGGCAGGTGTGATCCGACAAAAAGCGCATTTTTGTTTTGTAGTCAAGCGAATACATTGGAGAAAGTCTAGTCATTTATAAAAATAGATGTTGATATCGGTGTGACTTTTCGTGAGGAGCGCCTCACGTTTAGATCCCAATGAAGAACTTCTCGAAAGTGCTGCTCGATTTTCTCGTTTTGCTCACTATGTATACTCCCGNGAACTTCTCGAAAGTGCTGCTCGATTTTCTCGTTTTGCTCACTATGTATACTCCCGACACACGAAGAAAGAACATTATTGCGAGTCTACTTCATATGACGCGTTGGTCGAGTGACAATACCAGATATTTTAGTGATCGCCAACTCGACAACTGCACCACGACACTTAATGGAAACCCATATTAAAAAATATTCCACACCTCAAGGTCACATCCTGCAATAAGGAAGCATTGCGATGGCAAGNAAAATTTTTTGGTGGACGGTGACACACACACACACACACACACACACACACACTCAGATGCAGACAAGAAAGTGATGTCATTTCTGATGGGAAGATAGGCTAACAACTGTATTTCTAAACATTTGCATTTCCCCCCACTAGGGCAGGTGTGATCCGACAAAAAGCGCATTTTTGTTTTGTAGTCAAGCGAATACATTGGAGAAAGTCCAGTCATTTATAAAAATAGATGTTGATATCGGTGTGACTTTTCGTGAGGAGCGCCTCACGTTTAGATCCCAATGAAGAACTTCTCGAAAGTGCTGCTCGATTTTCTCGTTTTGCTCACTATGTATACTCCCGACACACGAAGAAAGAACATTATTGCGAGTCTACTTCATATGACGCGTTGGTCGAGTGACAATACCAGATATTTTAGTGATCGCCAACTCGACAACTGCACCACGACACTTAATGGAAACCCATATTAAAAAATATTCCACACCTCAAGGTCACATCCTGCAATAAGGAAGCATTGCGATGGCAAGTGGCATAAAAAACATCGCGTGTGTTCTGTTTGTTCAGAATTTTAAGCGGTGTAGGTTTTTAATACATAAATCTGTTCAAAATGATACGGCATTTTTTGCTGTAGTTTAAAACACGTTTTTTTACAGACGCATAAATATTGTAAACAGAGGGCTACTCCACATCGGTTTGTGCTGACTTTGACGCTTTTCAACGGCAGTACTTACAGTATGTTTCAATAACGTAATTTGTGAATGGGCAAACAAATATCGACTTTAATTTCTGCCTTGAAAAATTATTTCAGTTGAAATATTCCATAGCATTTTTTAAAATTAGAATAAACACAACGGCTTACAATGAGACCCGGTGACAAATAGGAGGCCCCCATAAATGTATAAAATTACACTTCCCGAACTCGCTGCCTACTTTACTGTAGACATGGAAGTCGGTGATTAAGTTACAAACATACACATTTTCAGTTGTTAATTTAAAATGTGTTTACAACCCGTGAACCAGCTGAATAGACCTACGATTATTGTTGTAAACGCCGCTGGTCAGGAATCGAGTAAACTGCCCGGAGCTTATTTCCGCCGTGCTTTTGAAAACTTTAATGATGAGTTTATGTACTAGTTAAGAGTACGTCGGTTGCACGATGTTAATCGTTCTTGCCTTGTAAGTTTTCGTGTTTAATCCCCGCGAAGGCCACCGTATAAGTAAGTCAGCCTGTGCAGAGTGTATAGGCAAATAATCTTTACTTTGAAAGTTCCTCATGCTAAAGACATTGAATATCGCTAATGTTTTCCACAATGCTTGAATTGGATGTGTGTTTCCGTGTCGTTTACGGACTTCCTGTTCAAAGTCAGTTTCTCAACAGAAGCTCTAAGTTCGATGCCCGGCAGGGTCACACCCGGATGTTTGAAACGTGGTGGAAGTTGCAGTTGGCCGGTGTTTTTTCTCGGGCTACTCCCGTTTCGCCGTGCCGCTGCATTCCTTCTCGGCTCCATCCTGGTCGACAGGCGCCTGTAAGTGCCATCTCGTAGGCTCGTATCCTGAGACAGTGGGCGTTGCCACCGGCCTCGGCGCACCGGCGGTGATTCCATATTTATGGAAAAGCTATGGAAAAGCCTCGCAGTGTGCAAATTTTCCAAATGTAATATCGATAACATAATCTGATTTATTAATACATTTTGATGTGGTTACAATTATTGACACGATATTTTAATACTGGTAACTATCATATACTACAATAGTTGATGCAGGCTACCGTTTTAGATTGCAAAATTACCAACTTTTTGCTCAAAATTAGCCCTATAAACTACAAAAGCAGTAAATATGCCAAAACGTCGTATTAAAATAAACAAAATAATATTACTGCCTTCTCTATAATATGGAAACTTATATAGTTTGCTAAATAAAATAAAAATTAATCGAATTTATTAAAGGGAGCTGTTAAGAAGATGAAATTCTGTTAAAATAAAAAAAAATTATTGGTTAACGTATTTTACAAAAATATTGTAAGTAAATTTTAAAACAATAATTGTTGCATATGTACTGATATTGTGATTTATATACGTTGTAATTCTAAGAAAAAAAAACTGAGAAATTTTATTTGAAAACTATACATTGTATCAATTATTTATCTATGATATATTTTTGTCAATTCAGATACGTAGTCAATAAAATAAACCCCATTGGAAACAATACTAAATNAGAGGGCTACTCCACATCGGTTTGTGCTGACTTTGACGCTTTTCAACGGCAGTACTTACAGTATGTTTCAATAACCTAATTTGTGAATGGGCAAAAAAATATCGACTTTCATTTCTGCCTTGAAAAATTATTTCAGTTAAAATATTCCATAGTGTTTTTCTTAATTAGAATAAACACAACGGCTTACAATGAGACCCGGTGACAAATAGGAGCGCCCCATAAATGTATAAAATTACACTTCCCGAACTCGCTGCCTACTTTACTGTAGATATGGAAGTCGGTGATTAAGTTACAAACATACACATTTTTAGTTGTTGATTTCAAATGTGTTTACAACCCGTGAACCAGCTGAATAGACCTGCGATTATTGTTGTAAACGCCGCTGGTCAAGAATCGAGTAAACTTCCCGTAGTATATTTCCGCCGTACTTTAGAAAACTTTGATGATGAGTTTATGTACTAGTTAAGAGTACATCGGTTGCACGATGTTAATCGCTCTTGCCTTGTAAGTTTTTGTGTTTAATCCCCGCGAAGGCCACCGTATAAGTAAGCCAGCCTGTGCAGAGTGTATAGGTAAATAATCTTTACTTTGAAAGTTTCTCATGCTAAAGACATTGAATATCGCTAATGTTTTCCACAATGCTTGAATTGGATGTGTGTTTCCATGTCGTTTACGGACTTCCAGNCCACAATGCTTGAATTGGATGTGTGTTTCCATGTCGTTTACGGACTTCCAGTTCAAAGTCAGTTTCTCAACAGAAGCTCTAAGTTCGATGCCCGGCAGGGTCACACCCGGATGTTTGAAACGTGGTGGAAGTTGCAGTTGGCCGGTGTTTTTTCTCGGACTACTCCCGTTTCGCCGTGCCGCTGCATTCCTTCTCGGCTCCATCCTGGTCGACAGGCGCCTGTAGGTGCCATCTCGTAGGCCCGTATCCTGAGACAGTGGGCGTTGCCACCGGCCTCGGCGCACCGGCGGTGATTCCATATTTATGGAAAAGCTATGGAAAAGCCTCGCAGTGTGCAAATTTTCCAAATGTAATATCGATAACATAATCTGATTTATTAATACATTGTGATATGGTTACAATTATTGACACGATGTTTTAATACTGGTAACTATCATATACTACAATAGTTGATACAGGCTACAGTTTTAGATTGCAAAATTACCAACGTTTTGCTAAAAATTTGCCATATAAACTACAAAAGCAGTAAATATGCCAAAACGTCGTATTAAAATAAACAAAATAATATTACTGCCTTCTCTATAATATGGACACTTATATAGTTTGCTCAATAAAATAAAAATTAATCGAATTTATTAAAGGGAGCTTTTAAGTAGATGAAATTCTGTTAAAATAAAAAGAAATTTATTGGTTAACGTATTTTACAAAAATATTGTAAGTAAATTTTAAAACAATAATTGTTGTGATTTATATACGTTGTAATTTGAAGGGAAAAAAACTGAGAAATTTTATTCGAAAACTATACATTGTATCAACTATTTATCTATGATATATTTTTGTCAATTCAGATACGTAGTCAATAAAATAAACCCCATTGGAAACAATACTAAATATTTAAAATATGGTTACTTCAGGAATTCGCACTCCACGAGACCTTTCCACGGCACTAGATGTTTATTCGGAAGTTGCATGAAACTCTCTAAATCAATTAATGTTATGTTACAGGTTCAAGGAATCCTCTGGAGCGCCGCCTCGATAGTCGGTATAATCGCCAGTACGACGTGTATTTTCAACCTGGGAGATGGAACTATTTCCACAGATACTGCTTTCATTTTATACGTTTCTGGTAAGCACTCGGCGGTTGTAATAACTCTATATATTACATTAGAAAAATTATTTGGTTGGGCACTATGAAATATAGCAAATATTTAGCACTTGTCGCATTTTTATCAGAAATGCCTAGATATAATTTTTACTTGTTACATACTATTCACTTGTGTGTAATAAAGCGCGTTAGTCCTCTGACATTCTCTGGCATGAGGTGTTGTATTTGTTCGAGTATTTAAGTGTTGCTGGCTCAGTTGGATGCTAAACGGGAGAAGAAAAGTTATCACAATGTGTATTTTAGGCAACTTCTTAATTTGAATTGGAATCGTTGTGATTTCAGAAGTTCAAGTTATTAGTTGCAGTTGTTTTGCTGCTACCTACAAAACTGTTTAACGCTAAAATTTGATTTGAACTTTTTTATATATTCCTAATATAGGCTTTGTTTGACAGGTTTATAATGCAAGAAAATTTCAGTGCCTCTTATCTACATTCGTTGTTACAGTGTCTTTACATGCGCTCGACTGTATCGTAGAGAGAGAGAGAGAGAGAGAGAGAGAGAGAGAGAGAGAGAGAGAGAGCATAAGATGTTTCATTTTTCAGTGTATCTTGTGCCTAGTCAGGTTACTGAGATAAGATCACGCCGTCATTAAACAACTGTCTTAACTACGTGCGTCATGTTAACAGCCGACATGGCAAGTTGCTTGCAATTAATCACTTGTATTATGATACGCGCGTGTCTCAAACTTGCTATGATGATGAGACATAACTCCACTCAAATAATCACTGAAATGTTTTTATAAATATCTATGACTTAGAAGGGACTCTCTGGAAAATATCCCGCCAGCAACTTTAGTCCACCATCTTACCTCTCATGGCCATTGATCATTCCTTAAAGTAGTACAGAGAAAAAAAGAGAAATCAGAGATACCCGTCTGGATAATATGGTGGATATCAAAAACGTTTTGATAGTATTTTTAACTGTTTTTTTTTTCGAGGAAAGGCACGTCACGACGTATGGCCTAAGTTTCAATGAGTTTTTACCTTCGAACGAGGTTTTGGTCCGAATAAGGGGAAAGTCGTGGATGTGTGTGTCGTTTGCATAAGTATGTTTAAATTATTTAAGTTTGTTAACTGCCCTGTGATTATCAGAAATAAGCAACAGGAAGGGGAGTTTTAAAGGCAGGGGACAACAGACGCATCCATTCACGCACAGGCATAAGTTATCTGCTACAATCTATTCCGGTTTCTTCACTCTTTTTGAATGAAACCTTTGAAAAACCACCCCATGTATGATGTGTTTGGTTGATTCCTATATATGTCGTGTATCACAAGAGTTTTATACTTTTGTTAACATAAAAGTACTTTTATTTCAAATTAAAAAGACCTTTACTTACATTTATTTACAAATTGTAATATTTAATTTATAATTAATAAAAATAAAAACAGGGAGAAAATANACGTGTATTTTCAACCTGGGAGATGGAACTATTTCCACAGATACTGCTTTCATTTTATACGTTTCTGGTAAGCACACGGCGCTTGTAATAACTCTATATATTACATTAGAAAAATTATTTGGTTGGGCACTATGAAATATAGCAAATATTTAGCACGTGTCGCATTTTTATCAGAAATGCCTAGATGTAATTTTTACTTGTTACATAATATTCACTTGTGTGTAATAAAGCGCGTAAGTCCTCAGCCATTCTCTGGCATGGCGTGTTGGATTTGTTCGAGTATTTAAGTGTTGCTGGCTCAGTTGGATGCTAAACGGGAGAAGAAAAGTTATCACAATGTGTATTNAGTATTTAAGTGTTGCTGGCTCAGTTGGATGCTAAACGGGAGAAGAAAAGTTATCACAATGTGTATTTTAGGCAAATTCTTAATTTGAATTGGAATCTTTGTGATTTCAGAAGTTCAAGTTATTAGTTGCAGTTGTTTTGCTGCTACCTACAAAACTGTTTAACACTAAAATTTGATTTGAACTTTTTTATATATTCCTAATATAGGCTTTGTTTGACAGGTTTATAATGCAAGAAAATTTCAGTGCCTCTTATCTACATTCGTTGTTACAGTGTCTTTACATGCGCTCGACTGTATCGTAGAGAGAGAGAGAGAGAGAGAGAGAGAGAGAGAGAGAGAGAGAGAGAGCATAAGATGTTTCATTTTTCAGTGTATCTTGTGCCTAGTCAGGTTACTGAGATAAGATCACGCAGTCATTAAACAACTGTCTTAACTACGTGCGTCATGTTAACAGCCGACATGGCAAGTTGCTTGCAATTAATCACTTGTATTATGATACGCGCGTGTCTCAAACTTGCTATGATGATGAGACATAACTCCACTCAAATAATCACTGAAATGTTTTTATAAATATCTATGACTTAGAAGGGACTCTCTGGAAAATATCCCGCCAGCAACTTTAGTCCACCATCTTACCTCTCATGGCCATTGATCATTCCTTAAAGTAGTACAGAGAAAAAAAGAGAAATCAGAGATACCCGTCTGGATAATATGGTGGATATCAAAAACGTTTTGATAGTATTTTTAACTGGTTTTTTTTTCGAGGAAAGGCACGTCACGACGTATGGCCTAGGTTTCAATGAGTTTTTACCTTCGAACGAGGTTTTGGTCCGAATAAGGGGAAAGTCGTGGATGTGTGTGTCGTTTGCATAAGTATGTTTAAATTATTTAAGTTTGTTAACTGCCCTGTGATTATCAGGAATAAGCAACAGGAAGGGGAGTTTTAAAGGCAGGGGACAACAGACGCATCCATTCACGCACAGGCATAAGTTATCTGCTACAATCTATTCCGGTTTCTTCACTCTTTTTGAATGAAACCTTTGAAAAACCACCCCATGTATGATGTTTCCTATATATGTTGTGTATCACAAGAGCTTTGTACTTTTGTTAAGATAAAAGTACTTTTATTTTAAATTAAATAGACCTTTACTTACATTTATTTACAAATTGTAATATTTAATTTATAATTAATAAAAATAAAAACAGGGAGAAAATAGGTGTTTTGGTAATTCCGAGTAAGTTCATATGCAAAATGGTATTACCCTGAGTGCGCACGAATGCGATGCGCTGTCCCCCTTCGGTTTAAAGTTATAGCTAGACTCGGTCAAGCTTTGTTTGCATGAGGCTGGGGAATATCCTGGAAGTAGAACTTTAGCAGGGCTTCAGAAAAGTATGAAGGAAGCGTGAATGGGATATATGTATAGTGTACAGGCTACTTTTTAAAGTTTAAACAACAATTATATCTTATCTAGTTAATACATTAATAAGAAGTCGTTGAAAACGCATTTTAACCCTTTTCACCCTCTCAGGGTTCGAATTTCACAAAATCCTTTCGTAGTGGGTGCCTGCATCCTAAAGGGAAGCCACTCATAAATGTTCGTGCTTTTATTTGTATGTAGCGGTTTGCACTGTGCATTGATGAGTGTGTGAGCGTGTCAGTCAGTCGGGACACTTCATTTGATACATAGAGATTACGTAACTGACATACATGTACGTGCGGTCAAACACGTACCAGAGTACTTTATCGGGAAATGAGGCGATCTTGAAATTAGTTGGATATAGTTCGATGCAAAAACACTTACTAATCAGTATTAATGATGTTAAATATTTGTCATTGCCATAGTAGAAAAATTTTAATTACAGTTAGAACATTTGTGCGGACCAGTAAAGTTTTAGTTTAGGTTTCATGTGCTACATTTCGTAGAACCTAAGAAAATAGTTAGCAAATGTAATATTACACTCAAGTTTGTGAAAAATGCAACGCCATAAATGAACAATCAGAATGTAAGGAAATGAACTACACAAATTATTGCAAAAAATAGATTACAGTTTCAGAGTAATGCAGTGCAGCAACATTACTTGCAAAAAAATCAGTCCCTTTTAAAGCCTCCGCGAGTTGCAGTAAGAACTGTTACACGCCGAGGGATCCAATCAAAAAGGCCTTGGGTGTGTTCCTGCAAAAATCGCATGCCAAACTGTTTTTACGTGAGTTCATAGTTCATCGAAATTGCCTGCTGGATTTTAATGACGGGATAATTGCCGCGAAAACATATCCCACACATGTTCAAATGGTGAAATATTGGGCGAGGAAAGAAGCAGTTGCCTTTCTAGAAGACGGCCTAGACATTCCTGGTAACATGTGGTCTTGTTGGGATGTAGCTCTAGAAGTGTGCTGAAGGAAGTGTACGAACTCAGGCTCTACAGCTTCCCTGACGCAGCAGTTGCTGTTGAGAGTGACCACAATTCGTAGCAGCCGAGTTCGCCTATGAAACCCAATTACACCCCAAACAATCACGACCATCGTTCGTGCAGTATGATGCTGGACAACCGATTCTGGAAGATGGCGCTCATCTTGATGACATCGAATGCCACTCTGTATGCCAGTGGGTATGTTCGTGAACCCATTGTTTCCTGAGGCGTCGATGGTTCGGACTCAGGGAGTTCTCCGCAAAGGAATGAATGCATGCAGTCATCTGTGAAGCAGACGCCGTCGAACCTTGGAAGGATACATCGTCAGATCTGTTACACGGTGTCACAATGTTCTGCTAACATTCGAGACGAAGCTGAATGGTCCGTCACTGCCATGCGAACAATGTGTCTGTCGTCCCGTGGTGTCACATTTTGTGGTCCAGTTATGCGATTTAGATTCGTCCTTTTTTCTTAAGTCCATTGCTCTTACACTCGCATCACTTTCGTAGCACTTTTCCCTGTGGGGGCAGAAATTGAGCCGTATGAAAATCCATCAGGAAGGTAAATCATTGGGACCCGTTCGAACTCCGTGAAGTGCTTAGAAAGGTGCCCTTCCACGTCGACGAGGCATATTGACTTCAGTAGGGACGTTTACAACTCACTATGAACAACTGCGTGTACTAGTCTCGCTTCTCAACATCTATACGCTTGTGCGTGTCAGTTCAGAGGTCGTTGCTGCGTCTTGGCGTGATCAAACATTCTCTAATTCTAGTAATCTACATATCACACACTGCTTTCCTTTTCGTGCGCGTTTCGTTTCATTGCACGGTATTGCATTTTCCACACACGCATGAGTGTACAGAGCACTTTTTTTTTAATTTAGATATATTTCTGTTAAAAATTCATGGTGAATTAAATAGTCGAAATTAATCTAATTTGCGTTGGCAGTTAAGCCGCATGAAGGACATTGAGGCTAATTATTACATAGTTGCATTGTTTTTTATGGTGGATAAAGTTTGTTTGAAATGAAGGACATTTATTTATGTTCCAAGGGGCACTAATCACAGTTAACTTGCCGAATATCCAATAGAACAAAATTTTTTTTTTATAGACGAGGTTATTAATTTTGNTGAAATGGAGGACATTTATTTATGTTCCAAGGGGCACTAATCACAGTTAACTTGCCGAATATCCAATAGAACAAAAATTTTTTTTTATAGACGAGGTTATTAATTTAGTTTATTGGTATATTTTAAACGTGTTTTCGCTAAAGCATGACGTTGAATTTTTATTCATATAACTAGAAATATGTTATGGTTATTCAGCTTAAATTTTATATGTGGTAACTGATTTAATACTTTAACTGTGGATATTTCAATAAGGCCTTGATTTGTTTTTGTTGCAGGCAGTGCCTGCGGTGACACCAGCCTGCAAGAGCAGTATGGCGCGATGTCTGCAGAGTGGATTCTCGCGTGGTTCTGTCTCTTCCTCTCGTTCAACTTCATCTGGCTCTGCTGCTCTGTCTGGCTGCTCGTAGGTACGTCAGTGTATCGTCTCATTTTATTACACCTGCGCCTCTTTATAATAAAATATAAGCGATAGTTTTTATTACTGTCCAATTTTGCCTTGCCCATTATTGTGACATCGTACATTGCGTATTTGGTTAAACACAATATACTCCATAGCAATCGTTTATGAACCACCTAGAATTTTACTTGAGTTTCGCAAATAAGTTACAATAAAGATTGCTTTATGCGCGAACGACTTTGGATCATGTATATGAAGAAATAAATTCAGCAGAATACATTTCCCGTCAGCATAATATGTATCAATCTAGAGTAATTCCGAGACTTTTCTTGGTAGAGCGACACTGAAGGATGGAGGAAGCTTAGCGCTGAAGCTTAGCGAATTAAGTGGAAACAGCATGAACTTCAGCACCCGACGTTTTATTTAAATAAGTTTAATGATTCTGGAGGAGCGGCATAATATACTTACCATATTACTACTTCCATGCATGTCGAATGCCGTGAGATTAGTTTCAGGATTTACAGAGATAAATTTTATTTGGCTTTTCTGTTGACGTTTTATCCAATGGTGAACTGGAAAGGTTGTCAATGCATGTTTATTTAGTGCATACAGCAAGAACAGTAAGCAAACTATTTTATAAATTATAATCAGGTAAATAGTTCCAAAGATACAACATTTAATAAAGAGTAAGTTATCATTTTTAAAATAGGTATCATATCATTTTAAAATTATTTAGTTGAGGCGAGCTGCCGTTGTACTTTGTGTATACCGAATTTTATTTGGATTCTTTTCGTTAGTTCCTGAGATATTGCATAAAAGGTTTATATTACAGGTAAAATTAGCTATCAAAATGACACTTGTAACAAGACATCAAAAAGCAGCCTGATAAAAGTGCAAAAAACGCAGAACACTAATTTTGAAAACTATATTAACACTCTTGGGGAAAATTTAAAATTGTAAATTGTGCTGCACCAATTTCAGAAAGTACATAAATAATGTGTTTGGTTTCAACTCAACAATAATTTTTGTTATCACCATAACAGCATAACATATTTTATTGTAATATCACTGTGTGGTTCACCTGTATAATTATTTCAAGATTGAAAATGAAATGTACTCGTAAAATTATGATACCTAGCAGTTGACTGTACGCCACTGCACTTCCACTATGCATATATTAAACAAAATAATTAAAATTCCTTTCTTCGTTTACTAACAGTATTCTTATATGCATATATACCATTCACATAAGCACACAGTTTCTTACTATTGCAGTTATTGGATGCAATAACAGCCAACTGGTTTTCATAACATAAAAATAGCCAGTTACTTGAGTCGTTACACTTCTGAATATAAATAATACAACGGTGTGCAAAATGTAAGGACTAGGTGGAGAAATCAACATAAGAGTGGAATGAACAGGCAGACTCAACAGAAATATCAGTGAGAAGATCGCCTAGGTGTGGTAGATAACGCGCATACTCACAGCATGACGCGCTGTGGGCGCGTGCGAAGGGTGTACTGTGAATCACGAGTGCGGCGTACTCTCGAGCACTACTGCACAGTGTACATGGGGTTGGACGACGTCGAGGTGCTGTCTGATGTATGCTGTGGCCAGCAGACAGTTCCGTAGACAACGTATTTGGAAGACTTTACCCGAGGTATAATTATTAGGAAGTTGGAAGAAGGTCAAAGAGTGACTTGAGTTAACCCGAGGAGTTCGGGATCCCACACAGCTTCATGTCGCGAGCTTGGACGGCGTTTCTGACGACAAGAACAGCTGCGCCGAGGTTTAGTTGTGGTCGTCCACGGGCAACCAGAGGACAGGTGTATTGTCCTACCGGCGAGGAGATATCGACGGCAGACTGTGGGTGAAACAGCAAGACACACTGAACACACTACTAGACTCCCGATGTCGCGTTTCGCCGTGACCACGAGACTGCACACACGTGGTTTGTTCTCTCGGCGACCAGTATGGCGTGTGCCATGAACGCCTGCCAGTGGGAAGTGGCGTTTGTTGTGGTATACACGGACAGAGGAGCTCAGCATGTTGGCTCAACACTGCGGTCAAGTGCTCTGTATGGATGAGAACCGATGTAGTCTCGCTGGAGATTACGAACGTCTATATATATGTATATGGAGGGAGCAGGGAATACGCAATCGCCCCTCGTCTAAAGGCGCCGGTTTGCAGAGTTCTCGTTCGGGGAGTCATAACACTTGGTGGCCGTACGGGCCCCCACGTCAATTCCCCATACTCTTGCGTCATGTTATAGTATGCTTTGTACCTACTGCATCTTAAACACCGCTGCACGATGTCACACGTGAGAACCTGCCCCGTACTTAATATTTACACGCCAGTGCATTGTAGAAAGAACGAAGATATAAAATATTGTTTCCATTTTTTTAAATGTTAGTTGCGTATCTCTAAACCAGGTAATTATATAATCGCTTTTGTTATTTGTTTGTCTGTTACCCCTCCAGCACCGAGCCAAATAACTTAAGCTTGTCATCGATTTTTGTATTCTGCCCATTCCTAGCACACCATACTGGTGCCTTGATTAACTTCCTTAGAAAGAGACTAAGACGTTGATGCGCGTTACTGCCTTTCGGTGCCAAACCCTCTTCGATCCAGTATCTATGCAGATCGCGACTACCCACGCGACACTCACGTGACCAAGATGCACTCATCATATGCTCGGCACACGCTTCTATGCCTCACCAGGTGTTCCTGCAGGCTACGTGAACTTTCCAATGACGTCGGAGCATTTCCGAGGTTTGGCGCGCGGAAGACGCCTTCGCCAGCGATGCAATATCTCCTGCGTGGAGCCGCCGCAGCATGAGTCATCCGGAGACAAAAAAAATTCAAGTTCAATAACCTGTAGGATACTATCCCCAGGGCGTTTGTATACTCAAGTAGATAACAACTACACCGGCTGCTTGCCGTCTCAGAGGAAGCTCATGATTCCACACAGTGACGTGGTTGATGCCCGNTCAAGTTCAATAACCTGTAGGTTATTATCCCCAGGGCGTTTGTATACTCAAGTAGATAACAACTACACCGGCTGCTTGCCGTCTCAGAGGAAGCTCATGATTGCACACAGTGACGTGGTTGATGGCCGAATCAAACAAACCTTACGGTGTTCACGGTAAACTGGTCAGTTTTGAAAACCCCGCTTGTGAGATACTTCTCTGCTCATTTTATATCCTTCCGCCATACGTAATTTTAACATAACCATGGGCCTAATCACTTTATTAATCTGCCAACCAAATGTTACCGAGTAAATGTTGGAAATGTAAATTTGTTAGTGATGTGCAAATATACATTCCAATGTGGATAAAACCAGAAATACTAACTTCAGTGGCCGTAAATTTAAACAGACAATAGTAATACAATGCCGAGTCTTGGGACTATTTTGACTAATTCGCTACCAACTTAACAGGAAGCCTGCATGCCAGCGTGACTGTGGCATCTACGTAGTTACGGGCAGTGATTATTTTCGACGGTTAATTAAAAAAGTGTTCGCTTTACTGTGAACAGACTTTATATGCCACTATTTCAAAAGGCTGTTATTTGGAATTGTTAGCGAAAAAAAAAGGGGGATTTGTAAATTTAACATGGCTAACAGCTTTTTAGAAAATAGAAAAATAATAAATATTTTAAGTAAACATACTTTCCCCACAGTAGGTGGATGTGGTCGCACAAAATATGTTGTGAGTTTGTGAATTTTTAGCCCTTAACTTGGAGGAAAGCAGACAAAAATATATTTCTAATTATCATGAGATTATCTAGAACAAATTAATTTTTTCTGTGCATTTAGTTTGAACTCTTTTGCGGCATAGTTTTGCATTATTTTCGATTTGAGGACAATTTTAATTACTCTGTCTCATATAACTTGGCAAGATTTTGACAGTTCGACGAAAGTAGCACCAAATGTTTACTTTTCGTTTATGTATCTTTTCGCCATCAGCTAGTGCGTCAAGTGGAGGCTGCATATTTTATCAACACGCTGTCAGCTAATCCACTTGCCATTGTATTGTAATGCTAAACAAATTTCAAGGTATTTTAGACTGACATCTGTATACAAAAATTCGTAGGTTATAAAAGTAAAAATATAAAACGTTGCAAAAAATGTAATATTTGCTAACTCTTTTTTAATTTGTCCGAGACAGCGAATTTTAGTTAACATTTGCGAGACGGCAGTTGTAGTTCTTATCACACTTTGGACGTCATAGCTGATATAACTGGAACTAGAAGTAATTCGGGAAACTTGACTGACAATGCACTTTTATTCGCCAACAACTCACCAACGACTATTGCAAAGCAGTAATTCTGCTATTAATGATACTAAACAGTTCGAGTTGGAAATGTGTGGCGAGGAATAACTTAAGGATTGCTTAAAAACTATTCACGCTCGTCCCACTTTTTTTGTTTTATTAATACACAATAGTAACAACACGCACGGAAACAATGAAATGGGTTTGCGGGAGAACATCATGGCGTGTGATGGACGTAGACGAACGATTATCAGCCCAATAGAAATTAATAGTTATTAATATATCGCTGTTTACGAAATATGTTACTTAAAAAATTATGCAGAGCTCGCGGAAAAATAAAACTATTGGTATATGTTCGTAAATTTGTTATTTTACACACCAAAGATATTTTTTGTGGCTGGTAATGCTTCGGGAAAGAGCAGACAGATGGCGTGCATAGCATGGCAGGGCAATTTGTGACCCGAGAGAATGACTCAACAGATAGCAGCACGTTGGCCTTCCTCTTGATCCCGTCTTTTTAAAAGTTGACTTTTCTTCTATTACTGGCTCAAAACGACACGAATTTGATATATATTTCGTCAAATTATTAGAAAAAATAATTCAACAATACCATACAATATTTCTGTATGCTTTTGGAATTAATANTATATTTCGTCAAATTATTAGAAAAAATAATTCAACAATACCATACAATATTTCTGTATGCTTTTGGAATTAATATCAAGTACGTATGGAAAGCATGAATGGAGAGTGGGGATACAATGTGAAAAGAATTCTCAAGGTTTTGAAGTTGCGTTTCATTTGGATACTGATCGTTTTATTGTGCATTTAATTTTGAACACCTATACATTACTATTTTATCACGAAGTTTAGTTTGTAACTCTAACAGTCGCTGTTTTGTGACCACGTAAAAAAAATGTATTGATTAATCTAGGAGCTCTTTCTTATCGCGTACTTTATGCTTGTCTGATGTNTTGTGACCACGTAAAAAAAATGTATTGATTAATCTAGGAGCTCTTTCTTATCGCGTACTTTATGCTTGTCTGATGTGCGTCAGCAGTGCGCTCAGAATAGCCAACGTAATATTAACTTTCGTTCGTTCGTACATCAGCTGATACAGGATTTAGTAAATGGCACTTTGTTTGTTTCGTATACGTCAAGTTGCTACTCACTGACGGTCATAATCTTGCCAAGTTATATGAGACGGACAATATTTAAGTTCCAGTTACTAAAGAAATGTCGTTAAAAGAAGCTTAAGGAGGATTATGCTGGTAGAAGTAATGTAGAGAGATGAGGGTAGTCTTGTACCTGAAAGAGCAGAACTTTACTAATTTAACGAAACATAATAGGATAGAAAAATGTTTCTGCATACAGAAGATGATGAAATTTTGCTGGACTTGAGATAGTTTCTGCTACACAATTTATTAAGTNTTGTGACCACGTAAAAAAAATGTATTGATTAATCTAGGAGCTCTTTCTTATCGCGTACTTTATGCTTGTCTGATGCGCGTCAACAGTGCGCTCAGAATAGCCAACGTAATATTAACTTTCGTTCGTTCGTACATCAGCTGATACAGGATTTAGTAAATGGCACTTTGTTTGTTTCGTATACATCAAGTTGCTACTCACTGACGGTCATAATCTTGCCAAGTTATATGAGACGGACAATATTTAAGTTCCAGTTACTAAAGAAATGTCGTTAAAAGAAGCTTAAGGAGGATTATGCTGGTAGAAGTAATGTAGAGAGATGAGGGTAGTCTTGTACCTGAAAGAGCAGAACTTTACTAATTTAACGAAACATAATAGGATACAAAAATGTTTCTGCATACAGAAGATGATGAAATTTTGCTGGACTTGAGATAGTTTCTGCTACACAATTTATTAAGTTAGAGAAAAGCATAACACTAATTTCTTTGGGTTGTGAGCGGGTGGGGGGTAAA